>QNGE01001894.1:0-13688 GCA_008508345.1 Paragonimus westermani
TCTGTTCTGTCTATGTAAACGTCACTGCAACTGCAAGTGAACCGGTATCTTGAATGAGTTTAATGGATTTAATTGATGACCTGTTTGTCCTGAGGTATTTAGCCATCGATGACGTTGGATTTCGAGTAGCCATGCCAAGAAACAACATCGATCTCGTGTGAATAACATGGTCGCATATCGATGCTAGTCGGGAAAAGATTAACAAGTTTGTGGAAACCCATCACTTCGCTGGAGTTCTTAGTGGCTTGTCACTGGTTTGTCGATTGAAATATGAGATCTCCTCTAGAGACACCCTTGAAATAACTAGGTGTAGAATTCGTCGTTCTCTGCAGTGCTGTCTTTCATGGTCAGCCGAAATGAGTGTGTTTCCTGGTGATGGTTTCAAAATGTGCACAGCCTGTCGTCTACTATGTTCAGCCAGACGCAGCTGGAGGTCCTCCCACTTGGACTGAATTTCAGAACACCGCCTAAGAACGTTAACAAGTTGAACACACAAGTTCAGTTTGAATACATATACGACCAACTGAAAGAAACTGTCACCTACAGGCCGGTTCCGCGCGAAATCGGTGGATATGTCCAACCAGCTTTTGTCGGCGCCCATCCGTCAACAGTGCAGTCTAAAACGGGAACACTCTCGGGCCATGAAAGAACTAAGAGAGATGCAGCATCTGTTGTTCCTTAAACCGGATAAAGGTTTTGATGTGATCGTCATGACCAAACACGAATATTTAAGGAAAATGAATATCGTTCTAGAGGACCAGTGGAAGTTCAGAGTAGACCGGATAGCCGAAAATAACATGCTGGTGGAAAAGCAAGTAGCAAAGCAACTTCAGATATTGTTGTTACATGGACACATATCTGAAGCTCACTATGGACAGTTGAAACCAGTAGGCAAGGGAACACCTCGATTGAGAGGTGCTCCAAAAGTACACAAGGATGTTACACCTCTACGTCCAATTTTATGCATGAATAACTCCGCTTACCATAAAGTTGCTCGTTGGCTAGTGGACATTTTGGATCTCATCCGTGAAGTCTTATCTTCACATTGCTTGAAGGATTCTTTCGAATTAGTTGAAATTTTAGAAAACACTTTGGTGAGTACCCGAGTGATGTATTCCCCTTTTACAAATGTTCTCCTTCGTGAGATATTTGATTTTCTATGTGAGTTTATCTCGAGTCAGAACTGTGATATAGGTGTTCCACTTGATTAACTTAAAGATCTTTTTTTGTTATGCACAGAAAACGTTCGTTTCGATTTTGAGGGACTTGCGTACAAACAGATAGACGGTGTTGCTATGGGTAGTCCGTTAGGCCCAACAATGGCTGATATCTTCTTAGGTATGATTGAGCGGCAAGTCCCGGATTATATAGTTGATTCATTATTGTATAAAAGATACGTTGGTGATATTTTAATTTTTACTGACTTCATTCATTTTGACTTGATTTTCAACTTTCTCAATAATATTCACCCAAACCTATCTTTATCTCACGAAGTGAAGTCGAACGATAGTTTACCTTTTTTGGATGTACTCATTACTGGGCCTGCGGTAGGTACTTTACAACGCTCAGTTCACCGCAAAGCAACTTGGGGTGGTCAGTATCTGCAGTTTTCTAGTTTTGCTGTTATTGCATACAAACGCGGTTTAGTTGAGACACTGTTTCATAGAGCCAAGCGTATTTGTACCCCGGATACTCTGAAGACAGAACGGGAGTTGTTGAATCGATCTTTACTAACAAATGAATACTCGGACAAATTTATTGATGCACATAATACGGTGAAGAACAGCAGTGAGCCTGTAAAGACGGCTCAAAAGAAGGATGTTTTCCTATTCTTGCATTTCAAGAGTGATCATCTAACCAACGACATAGAGCACAAATTAAAATCTGCTCTGGCTCGAACTTATGCGGCTGCTCAGTTGCGCTTAGTTCAAACCACTAGTGGACCAGTTCTCCGAAAACGCAAACGTGGTTTTTACAACTCTTCTGTCTCCCATGTTGTGTACCGTTTCACTTGCGGTTGCAGTGACGTTTACATAGACAGAACAGACCAACAACAAGCACAGCGAGTCGCCGAACACATCCCGGAGTGGTTGAAACATCAGATGACGTACCAGCCCCAACTGCGTGCATTGACTACTCGAAATCCAACGTCATCGATTGCTAAACACCTCATGACAACAGGTCATCAAGTTGACCCGTTAAACTCATTCAAGATACTGTTGCGCAACCGAAATCCGAAGTTACTGGCTTTCTGCGAAGCGATACTCATTCGAACTTACCAGCCGACCTTATGTGCACAGAATTGGTTGAAACGGCCGGTCGGGTTGCCATGACCATGATCACATAATGAGTGGTGTGCTTGTAGGTGTGTCTAATCCACGTTTGTCGTTAGCTCTTTGATGTATATAACTGGCATGTTTTACGTTTGCAACTGACGAGAGTAAATGAAATGGTAACATATCGCAATATGTCTTCTTTCTGCTCTGATGAACGTAAAACCGTCGAAGCGTGCTTTGTTCGGTGCGAGGACGGGCACGCTATATTAAGTGCAACTAAATTGTATAGTGGCGTTGTGTGTAGACTGAATGCGACTGTTACTCACCTGACTTATCCACTGTTGGAACAAACCAAATTCTAATCAGCCATAATTTTACCCCAGTCGGGCACGGAGCTTGATTCAGGTTGTAAAGTAATGTTGATTTCTCTCTGAATGTAATTTGGATGTGAGTGCGGAGCACTCAAGTCGGCTTTCAAATTAATCAAGTTCTAAACAACTCTAACATGAATTGTTTTAGGTAGTTGGTGCAATTCAATATTATTTATGCAAACAAACGGAAATGTGACGTACACTGTTTTGACGAAGGGGATTAGCAAACGACGCCACATTGCTCGACTGAAGTCATCACGTCTGTGAGGAGAGAAATAAATGCAGACCTTTGGGAGCACAGCCTGATCAAAGTCCCGCATGAACTGAACTTTGTGATGGACGACCTAATGTAAGCGTACAACCTAGTATGTTCCCTGATGGAGTTAATCATTCTTGAACAACACACTTAGTACTAACTGGTTTGTTTTTACCAAACGAGACGCAATTCAAAACTTGTTTATATGGGCAAGGTACAAACAAATTCAAGCGGACATAATCTGCAGATTATCAAACTTTCATTCACTCTAATCAGATTAGCGAAGAAAAAGATTTGAACAGTTAAATAATACTTCCAGACGATCCAATATTTTAACTCTCTAATTAGGAAACATGACCTACTCAAGCAGTGCTCACACATGCGCATAGAAATAGCAGACTATGAAATCGCATATATACCTACGTATCTTTATACATATGTGTGTGTACGTAAGTAGCTCTACAAGTCAAGATGTGCATACGTAAGTCTATATAGGTACAACATTCGTAAACATATCACATGTTTATGTGCACATACATTTCGTTATATATATGAATCAGTATGGGTAAAGTGTCCAATCATACGAACATGAATATGCTAGTATTCACATATATTTGTGTGAACGGACAGTACCTATGTGCACTTAAATATTCACATACGTCCACATACGTACACACGGGTATATTCTACATACATGTACATAAAAACATGTGTTCAGTTACGTACATACACACGAAAACATGTACACATCTCCTCAGGAATATACACATATATATGAATATATGCGTCGAGTTAAGTATCTAAATATACACGATAGTGTCCTATTCGCACGTGGAGATATGGATATGCACGAAGGTAGGCTTAGATTCATGTGTACACAGATCGTTACGAAAATGTGTGCATGCCTATGATCTGACCTGTGTATATGTATATATACACCTTGGAGTTACTATTGTAGTGTAACCTATCAAACCGTATTTAATGAACGACGATAGCTTAAACAAAGTTGTCCAAAAATAATTGTACAGATATAGCTGTCTGGTATATCTGTGAGTGTAGGGCGTTGAGAAATTACATTGTGGGTGGCCTAGGCACCTTTACATTGCACCGTAAATAGCCGCTGATTCCCTATGTTTGTCTTTTCCCCCTTTCGACTGATCACGTTGTATTATCCACCTCTTCGCAGTCCACTCAATCACAAGCAAGTTGCAATGGTTTACAGTTAGCACACTGATAGTGGCAAGAACTAGAGCGCTAAATGCACTGTATTCAGTGCTGCCGTGCTGCAACGAAGATGCGGACAACAGACGTAACATTTCGACCATACTTTCAAAGGGTTTTCTATAACTGCTCTATTTGTTGAACGTGGGTGAAAAGGAAAACGTAACAGCTTCTAAGGTTGGATCTACCAATAAAAAGTGTGAAAGTACGAAAATATCATCATCAGACTAATGTGCTCCATCACTTAGAAGATCATTTTCTTATTCAGGACGAAGTTGAAGCGCACGTCTGAAAACGAGCATCATGAACCTAAACACTTTCTGTCGTAACAAAAAGCAATAAATTCATTCCCATTTTGTTACTTCAAGCAATCTAGCAACTTCCTTGCGATTATTTAATATATCGCAACTAGTGTGTAGACTGCCCAAATTGTGTCGGCGTGTTCTGCTCCCAAACTTGCTGTTGGCGTACAGTGTAACCTGACGAACAGTTTTAAAATGATTAAATATTCCAAGAAAGCGTCCATTCCAAATATCCAGTCCTTGAACACATATTTGGATGACTAACTTGCAAACCGTGTGAATGCACCCGGTTTGTCTTCTCGATCTGATATCAATCAGTACGACACTGAACTGCCCAGGATACTGTACAACTGTAATCTGCAGAACCGAGACGTATTATCATACAAACTGTCCAAAAATTTTACCGTTTAGCAGTTTTCGTTAGGCGTGTACAATGTGTGCATTTGTACGTCACAGTTTCATAGAGGAAGCCTGAAGGTACTCTCACTCCTCTGTTTCCCACTAATTAGAGCTTTCTGCGTAACGTTAATGAAGAAGAAGCTTGTGCAGTTTACTTGTTGACATTTGAACGAATCTTTCAGATACTCACAAGACTTCGGGTAGTCCTTCTTGACTGTTCTTATTAGGGTGTCCCCAATGTGCACCGCCAAACTGGTTAAACTTACGAAAATGAACTACCTAAATAGATACCGTGGGGGATCAGAGGATGTGAAATTAACTGGAATATGCTGCTTTCCATGTGTCGCTTAGAAATATCGTTTGTACCATTTTGTTAAAGCTTTACAGGACATAAAGTTCAACGTAGTTTTCACACCATATATATAGGAAAACGAAATTACTCTCAATATTTTGCTGTGGGTAGAGAGGTGTCACCGTATGACCTGGTAGTACTGTCAGCTATTTAAGTGGTCAGTGTTTCAGACGCTGTTTACGGCAATCTACTTAGATTGTGAAATAAACGTAAACGAACATATCTGTGGCCATATCGTGTAGCTGGGCTCAAATACGACTAACATGTGTCAGCGCCTTATTTGAAAGTTACTTGCTATGTGCATGTTGTCATGGGAAAGTCTGGAGACAACCGGTAGAGAAGTTTTGTTGCTCCTGTTCCTAATGATAATAGGCACCCAGGAGAAGTGCATTACTACCAGCCCAGGATGAAGTTGAACGTTGCAAAATACTGGACGTTAATATAATAGGCTGTATGCAGTACTAGATGAATTGGCTTTGGTTTTTTGAGGTAAACTTGAAAGCGAACTTTTTCAGCAACCTAACTTCAATGGCTTTAAGCAATCTCATTCCCAGCTTCCAAATCACTAGCGACACCTTGTAGGTCAGCAGATGGTCTATATATCACGTAATAGTAGGCTATTCTCGCTGCCGATTCAAATCCAATTGCAGCCCATACTTTTCGCAATTCACTCTTATATTCATAACCCATGCGGTAGGTTCTGCAGTACTGTTGATAAATTTTGAACTTTCTGTATGTCATAAGAACTCAGTTGGGTCCACTATGAGACCAACTAAACAGTGGTCAAAATCGTTGCCTCTTCATGTCCTGTCGGTTTTTTTCAAATCCAGACAGTGGAAAAAATATACATCGTTGGCCCAGATTCGGTGGATGTCTTTTACTCACTTTTGAAGGTGGGTGTCCAAAATGTCCACCCAGATATGAAACACGCGATCAGCTTTGAGTGCCAATTAATTCAAATTATACTCATCAGTAATTCACATTAATCAGAAATCCCCTCCTATCTGCCAGCAGCCGGGAAACGTATGTGATGATAAACGCTAAACGGGATAAAATCGAGCTGAAACAGTCACAACTATGACATACGGGTTGCGCGAATCTGTTATTTTATGTGTTCTATGCTGTTTGGCCTTGTTTTAACAAATTAACTTGAATGACACAACACAGACGACTGACCTCCTAAGGCTAACTAGTCTATCCACTTCGGCGAACCCAGAACCTGTGGCACAAAGATGGGACTGCAGTGATGCGGAAACAATATTGAGAAAGACGGCACATCCACATGAAGAGCTTAACCCGAGTGACGAGGTAGCATGATTATTCAGTAAATCGTTTGAGAAGTAATCTCCTGAATGGAATGGAATTTACTCAGTTACATTATCATTACACGTAAGTCCGTTGCTCTAGTCTGGAATACAAAGGGAGTTACACTGTAGCCGATATTCAGACACAATAACGATGAGTGAACGATGAAGACCAACCCGTGAACTGTAGACCACTGCTGAGAGCAGACACGTAAATATGGGTCCAGGACATGATTCCAGGGAATTACATATGAAAATGTATCCTCACAACCCCTTATTGTTTTCAACATGCTAGTGGGCGATGAGGTTTTCTGCTTCCCAGTGGTTCTCTTGTGATGTTACCGTCGTCCACACAGACGTCATTTTTTTGCGCTGAGAAATTCGAACCGCGAAAGTCTCGGACAGTGCTGCAGTGCATCCACGAGAAATTATTGATAACAGTTATTTCGGACTTGCATTCTTACGGAATTACTTCGCACGATATCTTATTATGCACGTATAAAAAAATTACCACCTGATAAAAGAATCAGTGACTAAGAGAAAAATAGGTCGTTGAAAATATCAGTTTTACAGCACTTTAGAGAATGAGTAACATTACTGAAGAGCCTCATTGCTTTCCAGTTTTTTTTTGACAGAACTCATCATTCAATGAAGCTTGGCTGTCAGTTTCCGAATAAATTGCTTAGCACATTTGAACATAAAAAGTAAATCTTTTGAATTATTTACAGTTAGGACTACTTTAACAACAGAAACGGTTGACATGTTCTTTGTCAATCGAGATGAATCTAATTAGAAGCGATATTTCAAACTAACCGTAAAATATTCGTCTGAGAGACACGTGTCTCTGTAAGGAACAGTGCCCCATTTTGTACACCGCAGTCTAAAATCTGGTGGTCGACAACGTTCCATCTGCACTCCAGCGCATGAGTCAAATTCACCGAAAGAATACAATTTACATGCTCCTCTTGAGTTGTAAGCTGGAAACCTGTCTTCGATTCTCTTTTAGTCGGCACTGTTATGTCGGCAAATGTTTCCCTTGAGTACTTCGCCAACTGTCCAGTGGTGTGATAATCTGTTCAATTCAATCTGTGATCGTGTTTTTACACCCATTACGCACGACGAATATAATGCTGAGGTTGTCTCTGCCTTAAACACTGTCAGTGACTATCAGGACACTATATGTGCCCTGATTTTTCTGTGAATATCATTTTTTCCCAGCAGAATTTAGGTTGTTGGAAAACTAACCGAATTATAGTTATCCGATAAGTCAGTTCTGTTACATTTTGTTGATGTGCACTGATCATTTCCAGAGTTGCCATTTGTGAACAAACCTACTAGAGATGGAGGCTCCTTTTGGTCTAACATTGCTGCGTATTCGTTCTCATTAACCGACGTGTGAACCTCTTCTATATGCAGCAGAAGTGAATGTTGACCAGCCACAGTTCTTGCCGAGTGTTGCCAAGACTATCGATTACTGAGAGCCAACGCGTATGATCATGTATGGAAAATCGGATCTAGGGTGAAAGTTCTAATAGACCACTTACGCGGATTCACTACAACGGAGACAGTAGACAGAATGCACGTACTTGTTTATATGCCTTTTGAGAACAGCATTGATTCAAGGATTCGCTGTGACGACAAACTCACAATGCAGTGGTCATCTTAACGGAACTAAATGATGCGCATGCACGGAAGGCATCCATGGTTTGACAGTTGAAAATGGACTCTGTCTTAGTTGAACCGAGTACGGCCAACTAACACAACCTGAAGAACATTGCGACTGAAGTAATCGCAGATGATATTCGATCATGTTATTGTATAAATCGTAACTCAGGTCATAGCGTCGCAACTTGAGGTCCGAAGTCTGGATAACAAGGAACCAATCAACTAGTAAAAATCGCACAAATTGTTCACTGAAGATGCTGATGATTCGTACGGCGAGCGAACCGGACCAATAAAAGCAGCAAATTGGTAGTGTGGATAAGCTGTATTGTGGAACGCTGCTGCTTAATTTGAGTCACTGATATTGCTTACCGCCTCTTGAAAGACAATGAGCGTAAAATTACCATGGGTTGTTTGAGAAGTTCATTGAGACAATCTTGCATCCGAAATCGAATCGTATATAAATGTTTTTGATTGTACAAGTCTCTGGTTAGAACAGTGAATGTCAATCTCTGCTCTCATTTCACTCAAAGATTCCATGGAACTTCCCTTCCAACTCTGTCCGCAACCTTTTTGTCAATCAACCTGTCTGAGGTGCGCAATGAAAAACTGCTGACGTAGACTTTTAATATAATATGCGCCGTCGAGTCTTCAAATAAATGCTGACAAGTACTCCAATGTCTAACACATTCATTCCCCGAAAAGTATTTCTTGTCCTCTGTATAATAGAACACTGAATATGAAGATTATATTGGAGGATAATCGGTGCGTATCCTATTCCCCCTTGTATTATCTGTGTGTTGGGCTTATGTTATTACAGCACTGTTATGCGGGTTCCCCGTTGAAACACGGTTATGACAAAGAGTGACTCACAGGCCATCTGAGACAAAACTGTCAGCGTTAGGTGATTTCGATTCCAACACATTTGCTCAGAAAGCACGTCAGTTCTATTTGTTTTGTCTGCGAGTGTGATTACCTGGCATTTTGCGCTTATCAAACGTGACGTGTGACGCTCCTCATGAAGTCAAGATTATTACAGAAAGACCATTTTCTCTCTTCTAGTGTTCGCTGTGCTGTTACCTCTGATCGGTTGAACATGATTATCCAAAACACAATTGTTGCACGTTACGGTTTGTTTGGTCGTCCAGACTGTGCCTCATATTAATCTATTTCATGGCAATCTAGGAGCACTTTTCACGAGTTCACCTACATTCTTAGCGCTAAATATTACGTAAAAACAAAACCATGAAATCTGCCTTAGTATGCGTTTAAACCATACTTATAAAATTAAACTTACTTGGCGCAAGAGAACTTTAGGGTTTCTAAAATGTGTGAACTGAGTTTTCCTCACTGAAGAATAACGTGAGTGGAGTTATACAAACAGAACATACACATTTACGTGGATACCATTCACGTTCGGATTCAACCTTCACTTTCAGATAAACTTACCAACCAGCTAGTTTAAGAATCACCTAAATTAGATTTTCACTTATGTTTGAGTCCAGCCTTACTGCCCATCGGAGTCTTGACTCGGAGTTGATCTCGGACATCTCTACTGATGGATGTACATATAAATATTGTATCATCAATGGGTTTTCACTTTACCTGAAATGAAAAGTATTCGCAAGTGCTCAAATCGGCTGCTTTCCCGTAGATATTTCATTCTGTCGCTTTCGAACAGAAACGCTTAGCTCAGGTTTTTTCTCTGTTTTCCTCGTAGGAAGCGTATGTCCTTGTGATAGCCGGAAATGGGGCCACGCTTTCACGAAACAGTCGTGTTGACCACTGCGCCATTCGTTTCATATTAGGCCAAACTGGATCATCATATGTGAGTCATAGGCAAAAATCGCTTGCGAATAATGATCTGAGTGTTCAGTCGCCTCGAGAGGGGACACAGTGCCTATGTTGTCAACTCCAATTGACGGTTTCATGATCAGAACTTCGATTTAAGTCGAGATCACAGAATTCATTAGAATGTTCAGCAGTAGCTGACTACTGATGAGTAGTAGGAGATCATGTTTCTCATATAAATCGGACATCCCAACAGCTGATAGAAGCTGGCGTATTCCCATAGATATTTCAGGCGATCACTTTCAAGAACGAACACCAGATGTGAGTTTCACTCACACCAGAGCTCACCTGTAATGCGTGTAATGGGAACTAGATCTCCGACCATTCTTTCGTCAGACATCCAGGCATATCACTGCTCCACTGACCTCACGATGGACAACTAAATAAGAGTACGCAAATGTTCAGTCATGTCTGTTTGTAAGTCTCAGGTTGTCTGATCGTCTGGGGAGAAGACGCAATAAACGTCCTGTTAACTCCAGTCGATGGTCTAAAGAATAGGACATGCTTCTGAAGTTGAAACCACTGAAATCACGAGCTTGGTGAGTAATGTTATACACGTACCATTGTACCTGAATTGCATATTATATATATTATATTTAACCGGGTGTAACAAATGATCCTAGGGCAATGGGCAGGTTAGCTAAACGCAGTTGAAGTCAAACACAATTGGTCTAATGTCTGTGCGTTTGTTAAATTAAGAAACAGCTGACAGTGGCAGAGCAGCTCCTTCTTGATCAAACAGATAGCAGCAGGTGACGGCAGTTTACCGATTGCAAAAGCGAGAAAAAACGGGAGAGTCGATTATGCTTCGGAAGTGTTTGTTTTCAAATGGATTGGTTTTGATTATAAATTACTCCAGTAAGTGGCCAACAAGTTCGTGCGATGGTTGCTTCGCATGATGGAAGTTTCAGCGAGGTAAGTCAAGCAACACACAGGCAATTCATCACACTCGTCCCATTCGGAATTACTTCTCTGGCCTCTCAACGTTACTTGGTCAATGAAACAAGCAATGGTGTGATATCCACAAAAATGTGGCAGTGGAAGTTTTGAATCTAAAATGATCGTCAATAAAGAGATCTCGCGACTTCCCAGAGCAAGCTTTTATACCGTGGGTGATTTCATTATTACTTCCGCGCCATTAAACACATTTTCATGGGGCCTAAATTGCAGAGGGTTTCGAATTAAATACCCATGCGTGCATCTTTTAGAAGACAGCAGGAAATCGCCGATGCATTTGGTGGTTACGCACAATAAATGATGTTTTCCCAGATGCAACGGAATCCAGTACAGTGGCGACCAAATGAAATGCACTTTGGTCCATTGTGATGGAAGACTATGTGTGGAATATAAGTTGTCAGACAGCTGCGCTCGTCACAAAGTTTGGTTAGGATTCACCTATCTGGTTTGGTGCGAAATGGCGAACTCAGTACTTGCACGACGGGGGGGATAGAAAAGTTTGACCGGCGGGTTATGTATATCTGTGTCCTCAATTCCCTACTTACGCTGTGATTTTAGGAAGTGTTTAGCCAACACACAAGTCACGAAGTAGTGAAAAGATTGCGTCTGCAGAAAAATAAGTGGAATATTCGTTGGGCAATTCGGTACTATGCTTGGTTTCAGTCCCAGTGTTCATAGGCTGTCTTTCCAGCGCTGGATCTCAGTGGGGCCAGCTCCAAAACTTTGGATACTGATATAAAACACATGGAAAGCTTGGTGAGCCATCTCATTTTGTGATGGATAGAGCATAAGTTATGTTTCCGGGTGATACCTTTGGTTGCAGAAGTACGCTAGACTTTTTATTGTAGAGACCTTTAAGAGTACGAATGCCAAAGACGTGTCAATAAAACTGACGGGCGTGATCGCCCAAATGCAGTCTGGTCAGTAACCGGTCGATTGATCTGTTATTCACTGGAAGCTCCGTTTACCAAGAAGACGAGCAGAATGTTTAAATCGTTGGCATATGACATCACTTGCTTCCTCTCTTCAAAGCAGTTGATTATGTTGACTCCTTCTTGTTTTTATACATGTATGCTGACTCTGCCGTAAACTGAAGAAACCCTCGACCTAGAGTACGCACGCCAGTTTCACTTGAGCATATCGGTTCATACCCAGCATGTCGGAGCTACCTTTAAGATGAAACGCCTCACATTGCCTGAATGCGTTGTGTCTGGACACATGTCAGTGAGCCCTACTACCAACTGCTCCAAAATTTGACCCCACATTACAAATCAAAACGATGTACTATGGAGTACAACCGTCAGGGTGATTGTAGTGCTGCGTAATCTAGTCAATCTTTTCTTGGCAACCTTTTAAAGGTGCTGTCTAACTTAAGGCAACTTGTTAATTCCCGAGAAGTAGTGATCACGAAAGATCGATGTCCAGAGAGAAAATGGATCAGCTAGGCAAGGACCGTTCAGCGAGACCCAAGAACAATTCACTCATCTGTTTTTACTACGCATATCACTCTGGTGCACTCGCTGATATGGTTTCAAATCTTCTATTACGTGAATCCCAGATTTTTAATATGACTTTCAACCGTGGGGGAATAAAAAAGTGACCGAAGGCAAATTTTGGGGAATATGCTGATTTTAGACATAAGCCACCCTGCGCATCGCCAGTGGTTACCCGCAAGCTATCACAGTAGTGCAACTTGTTCCTACCTCTTTATCTTTCCAACCGCTACCCTTTTAGTGATCCCTTGAGGCCTTCAATGACATCTAGCTACACTGTTCGCTGATCACACAGGGACCAGTTTAATGCAGTTATTCTACATATCCACCATGCGCTAAGGTGGATATTGAATCGATGTCAAATAATGGTCAAGTATGCAAACGGCGGAATCGGTCGGAATACGCGTATATTTCTTATTGAGTTGCAAATGTTTCTCACAATGAGGATCGTTAAATAATCTTTTGTGACTTTTTCTGAAATTACACGCGGCGATGAACGGGGAAAAGGCGGAAGTGAGCGACGATCATTAAATTCGGATTGTTTTGAGAGTAGTTTGATTCTAGACTGAAGAATATTTCTCATGTGTTTGTGTTGCATTCGCAGAGCGGTTAAGAATAATTAGGCTACTCATGAAGGACATGGATTTTTGTGCGAAAAAACGTGTGATAAATTTCAATAAACCATCTAAAGTAATGGGAGCATTTTGGTTTCAGTCAGGTGTACATACACAAAAATTTAACTAATATCATGTTATCAAATAGTTGAACTACCCGATCATCTAGTAACTGGTTGTTAAGTGTCTGTACTAAACTAACTTTCATCAGCACTATGCAAACCAATCAATCAATTAATCCAAGGAGTCGCGGTCGCTGAGATGCCGGATATCATGTAAGTTATTTCTTTCATCGACTGACTGTACAACCGTCCAAAACTTCTCGAAAAATTTCGAGTTGAAGCCAGTGGAGAATGCTAATCAGATTGGGGGCCAACAGAGAAAACATCATACTAGGGGTAGAAATTGTGAACTGTAAAGATGCGTCTGCAAAGATTCTAGGTTCATCTCCATTAAGACCGAATTTGGCGTGACAAAGTGACAACTTACGTGCCTGTATGCCAACAATGTCAGTTACTGAAAGGCGACAATCGGGGAGTCCAACAGCCCTTACAGCCAATACCAGTCTCCGAAATCGGTGAACTCTGGTCTATGGATCTTATGGGCCCATTTCCACTGAGCGCCCGCGGT
>QNGE01001894.1:15058-108239 GCA_008508345.1 Paragonimus westermani
TCCAGAGTGAAGGAACATTTGCCTAAGTGGGTGCAGAACTCTGTATTACAGAAGAACGACAGTGTTGTTGAAACAGGCGAGCAACCGGCGTCCGCAGTCGCAAGACACGTCCTGACCAGTGGTCACGTTATCGACCCAATTTTGCATTCAGAATACTATTACGTCACTCCACTCCAAGATTCTTGCGGTTTGCTGAGACGGTCGCAATCAATCGACTGAAGCCGACCTTGTGTGTTCGGAAACAATTGCTCGTAAACTTGACCCTTCCCTGGACGTAGTGACCTTTCCTAAACCACCAATTGACTATCCACCCTGCTCCCTAACTGCTCGATATAAAAAACCCGTTTCATGTTATTGCAAATTTGGTACTGAGTCAATAAGAAATGTTTGCATCTACCAGTTTTCGTGTTCTAACAGTTTTGTTCAAACTTCTGAAGGGAATGAACTGTTTAAAATTTTCTTTTAGTGTTTTTGTTAGAAACCTTGGTTTCTAATGCAGAAGTTCAGGTGAGCAAATGTGTCCAGCAACCTCTTGTGCTGAGTCAGCTGAAGACTCGAAGAATGTCAATATTGTCAGGTCCACCTTATCTTTTGGTAGACACAGTACCTAAGTGGCCGCGAGTGGTACATCTAGGAATGCTAATGAATTGTTCCGAGCCGTTTCCTGAGTCGCGCCATGATCTATTTGTTAACTTTAAAACGTCCGCGGCCAGATTGATCTGGTCAAGTCCATGGATGATCAATAAAGCATAACCAACATTTTTGTTTCATCATAATCGTGAAATATCTGCCAGAATTAACCGCAGTGGTGAGCCCATAGCAACGCGATCGATTTGTCTATAGGTTTTCTCCTGAAAATAGGATCTTATCTCATGGATGCGCAGTAAAATGATGTTTCATGTAAAAGTATATTGTGCAGCAAAATAAAGTAGGTAAAACCGGCTTTCTCTTGCAGAGCAACGCCCAAAAAAGGCGATCACATCCAAAGAAAATTTTTTGCTGAGACTTAAAAGTTTTAGTCCGTCAATAAGATGAAATGTGGGTTTACAGCGACTGTGTCTAGTGCCGTTTTGACGGGCTGTAACAGTTCATTCAGTCTCTTGACCAGTTTATGGCGAGGACAACCGTATGTCAAAAAAAGGTGTATGAAAGCATCCACTTTGTGAATTTCCAGCGAGCCGTATAAACGTGGTTTTGAATAGTTGCATTGTTTTTCTCACTGGAAAATTCATATATCAGAAGTGTTTGTATTTCATGGCAAGCCTCTCCCACCACCAAAATTTTCGTTTAACCGATGTTACTACTTCTGCTCCGATATTTTATTTTTGGAAGCTTTGGAAAATTTCCCTACCTTGTACAAATGGCAGCTTCGTTTGTGAGTAGTGTAGTGTATAGTTTCCGGAACTAAACGATAGGTTTCAACGCCAGGAAGACGAGGAACCAGAAGCGACCATGTGAATACTGTGCGCGCACTATGGGCGACGTGTTACCAGGGCTAATGACAGTGTACTGCTATCCAGTGTGTTTGTATACAGGTAGGTCATGCAAGTGAATGTACACGTTCTGGGTTCTGTGTTTCATCACAACCTGCACGGGACTTCAAACAACGAATAACTCCACAGGCAAAGCGTCTACGGCGTTCACAACACTTACAGCACTCAGACCGGAGATATCAATTACACAGACATTTGAAGCCCTATCAGTTCTTACTTGTACTAGATTTTGCAGGGTCTGAAAAGGACCACAGACTGAATCTTCTATGTTTTTCAAGGAAGTCAATCTCTCCGAAACACAGTATACAAGCTCGCGAAAAAGTAACATCAATTTTCCACTTTTCTGTCAGATTTCTCAACTGCTCAGAATTAATTAGACCGCACAGTGTATTGCATAGAACATCATAGAGCACGAGGCAGTTGACGAATTAGCTGTACTTCATCGCTATCCAACACAGTGTGTTTCGACGAGTGAACCATTGGGTATTTTCATTCCTTAAAAGTGTACAAAACGAAACACCTTATTTCCTTACGACGTCAGTCAGCAAAATTGATAATGAAAATGACTTTTTGTGCCCGAAATAGGCGTCAACGAAATTAAAATGGGCCATCAGCAGTACTTGAGGAAAGTTCCCACTGTCGCTTCATTTAACAGCTTTGAAGCCTTGTATCATTTGCACAGAATTCCTTACTAATTTATTCAAACTGCTATTGCACAGGCTTGAAATTTAGTGAGTTTGTTCTGCGGGTGATCATACTCGTTTAATGTGATGGCCATATACCTTTCTCCCGTTTATTTTTTGTGAGTTAGGACGCCCTCGTATCGGACTTCTTTTAATGGCCTAAATACGTGATAACGGACCGAAGTTTTCAACTGTCTCAAAAGCATGCAGTACTGCCAGTGTTTTTCAAAAACTTGCGCAGACACCCATAATTTCATTGTTGAACAAACTGCTCAACAAATGTATTGCTCTAACTTCTGAAAAGCATATGTGTGAGTTATCGTCGCTCAAAACACTAATTTGGAGCTATTCATTTGTAAAAGTTCCTAAACTATTTCGATATAAATTTGTTTACATTTTGTTGTGAGAAAACTTTGGAAGGAGCGACTGATTTTATAGCTCATTTTACTCATCTCATAAGGTTGTGTAGATATAACTTTGGTTCAATATACAATGATGAAAGAAGTATATGACGATTTCAGATTTCACGTTAAAGGACATTAGTGCAAACTTTGAAGGTAACATCATGATACACGTGTGATGCGTGTTTGGAACAGTAGCATGTAGGTTTTCTTGATTGTCACCCACTAAGAGGCAAACGAGTGTGATCAGTTTGCAGTATTGTCCAGGCATTGTCCAGGTATAATTAATCTAAATGAGTTGAACCAGCAACTGTTCAGAACACCCGTGTTTTAACTTGGCCGGTTTTTTTCAACTATCTGCCGTCAGTTGCGATATTTGCCTTATCATAAAGGATGATCAGCGAACGCAAAGTTTTCCATTTACAGCCGAAGTCGTTTTTTGCAAAGTTGTTTAGACTATGTTCCGATGAAGAATCCAAAAACAGAAACTTGTCCATGTGCACTTTTGGTCCAATAGCAAACGGTGTGAGAATATCTGAGGATCTATTTCTCAAATATTTTGCATACCATACCAGCTACAACCGAACGCAAGAAAGCAGCTTAGCTTCCTTAGTCAACATCCACCTCACGTAGAATAAATTACGATAAATACTATTGCTCGGTAACCTGCAAACCACGAGCAGAATCCTCGATTGATAGTACAGTGTGGACAGTGGTGTGCATATACAAGGGTACAGTTGGAAAATGGACAACCGCATCCTACGGCTTTCCATCTAGCGTGGCAGAACGCACGAATCTCCTCATCTTATCAATCACAGCATGATGGCAACGAAGAATTGCCTAACTTCTGCTCTGCAAGCTGTTCCATAAATAAAGTTCGACCTTTTGCATTGAAAAGCGCATACACTGTTGATGAAATGAAATAATAGCAAAACTCAAGCGCAGTGCAGCTCACAACAGGCACAAAAAAGGAATACATTCCAAAACTTAGTGTATTCTTATACTTGTTCCTGACACCAGATTTGAAATCAAGATCACAGTCTTGTTATCAACCTCAACAGGCGAAAATAGACTGTACGCGAAACAATAGCTTTCGGTATTCACTCATCAGGCCGACTATTTCCACCTGATGGCAAGGGATAGCAGTCGATAATGTGATATTTAGAAAATGAGTGGGTTCCTGAGCTTAAATAGAGTGGCTCATAAAGTGATCAGGACAGAACCGAGCAGTGGAACTTGTCTTGTTTGACAAGCGAGACAGTAGGTGAAGTTAGTTCCATCAGTTAAATGGGTTGTGCGGGAGAATTTCACTGTTTTCAGTTGTAAACAATGTACACCACTGGAGTGATATCGATTTACTAACCATTAATCTGTAGGCAGAAGGGAATGCATTAGTCAACTTATTGTAAATGACTACTTGAAAACAGACAGGTTGATGTGATAATGTAATATTGGCAAACCACATTGGTTTATTGTCTAAATCCATTTAGATAAACTTCCGTTTGTATGGCCGAAGTTTATGGTTCACCGGCAACAAATGAAGGAATAAACGGTCAATTAATTCGTTGTAACAGAAAGTTTCTCTTTTGATAGTAATGTTACTGTGCAATTCGACGATAAAGAATGACTCAGTAGCAGCAGATGAGAGGCCTACAGAAATGTAGGTGACGTTCGTGTTATCGACAACTGCCAGGCATTATACAAACCATCGTTTATCATAAGTGAAACATCCTTTTCAGCTGAACCCAATGCTCCTCTGCTTCTAACTGTCTGCTCCCAGTCGCATTATAAGAAAGATGTACACACGAATAGCATTTCAACATACACAAGCGGAAAACTCTACTCGCTAGGCAATTTATAAAAATTCTTGTATACATTCACAGAACAAAGCTGGTGACATCGGTTTGTTAATCACTTCATGTATTCTCTCTAAATACCTAACGCCAGACTAAATCATGAGAGCGGTGTTGTACGAGTGCATCGGAGAAGCCCAAATAATTATTCGTTTCAGGCTTCAGCGTAAACTGTATTAGCTAATTCGTTAGTGTGAGATTGGATAAACCGTCAATCCAATTTACACTTTGGTCTAGTTTATGCAGGAACTATTGAGTTATCCGGCTATTTATTAATTTTGACAAAGAAATATTTACGATCAGTTGTTTCTCTTGTCACGTTTTTGTCGATATGTTCTGCTAATTAAAAGAAAACATAAGCTATAAATGTGCAAGCCAAACAAGTGTCAAAACAAGTGTGAAAATGCACGTTTTAGTGGTTACAGCGCACTGAGATCTGTTGTCCGGTTGGTTTTAAAATGGTAGCACAGTTCTTATTCCTTACCAGTTATACTGCTTTCAAACAATTTGCGAACCGCGTTCGGCGTGTTCAGTCCAATTTTTACGCGAAACCGTTAAGAACAAGATTAGCTATTACTATTTTTAACCTAATCTCTCACCAAAATTTACAGACGCTTCATCAGGAGGGGGCAATTTACATCCGTCCATAATCCTCACATCCTGCACATTAATTGACAGTAACATTAAATCTGTACAGCTCGTACAAAATTGGCTCTACAGTTCATTTATACAAATCCATCATATGTTACAAGTATTGTATTACTGCTTTTAAACGTGAGCGCAAATATTCTTTATGCTGTTTAATGGTTTTACTTCTAACCTAGACCTCTAACCCCGTTACACTGGCACTGGAACTAGATCGTTTTCCTGAGTGCTGAAAGCTTCAGCTTTTGCCTATTTTCTCTTATTGATAGAAAATACAGCACTCCGTAATAGCAGTCCTGTTGGAAAAGCCTTCCTTCAACCGTATGGTCACACCTTGCCTGATTTTCAACTACTCAAACTAATAATAAATTATTCACCCGTGTTCGACCATACCAAAAACAACAGTTCGAATAGTGTCCTACAATAGCGTAAATGTCAAACAAATGAAATTCCTCGGGGTTTGATTTATAGATTGCATATAACTCATTTTCCTCAGTGTTTACGCACGTTCGTAATCCTCACAAATATACGGATGAATAACTCTAACTATGATAGGAAGATATGCAACAAACACTTACACCAAGTGTACTTTTTTCCGGGGTTTCTAAATAGATCAGACAGTCTACTTTGCGATCCATTTACGAAATGGAACATGTGACCTAGGAAGTCCACGACACTTTTTCAAGTCTTTCCTAAGTCATTTATTTATGGACGTACAACTATCGTATTCTGAACGCGATTCAAAATGGTCACTGATCTAGTAGTCAGTATGAATATTCTTTCAAGTAAAAATCAGTAAAACTATTTCACGATTATTCGTCATTGGGATATTTAAGCGACACTGATATAAGATTTTTCGTGCATATATTCAGCTATGACCAAATCATACGTTGTTGTCATGTAGAATTGGTTTACTCTCAGGAAAATGTAAAATCTTCATCAATATTAGATATGTGCACTAGCCACGACAGTTCGCCCTTTTATTTTGTTTCCTTTTGCTAAGTATATCACGATAATTTTGAGAGTAACCGGCTAAAAATCATTGATGTGCTATAAACTAGCAATAGAATGAGACATATCACACTCTGCTATGTGTGGAGATGAAGACTGTAATGTTTTCAATTGCAATTTTGCTATATACGGATCATTTGGCATTAAATCCACTCTAGTTGAAAGGAAATCAGTTTCGGCTGGTAGAACGCTTGGCAAATGTGAATGCGCTGTTTCTGTCGCTGGTTCACATCAAGCTGAAGCCTAAATGATTTTCCCGGATAAGTCTGCTTCAAATTCACCGACTCATTCGTATTAAACTTTGGTTCGTTCGAGGGTGTCTTAATGATCATCAATATGTTGCGAAGCCTGTTATGCACGCCCCGGATTTTTGGGATCATGAGCACTAGGTGCAAGCTTTCAAGCGGTGTTTATTCATTTTAGTTATTGAGTAGATCGGAAAGTTTTCAGATAGCGTCTCGTTACAGATTCGTTAAACGTAACGAACCTAAACGGATGATCCAGCGAATAATGTTGAATACAGTGAATAATGCCTGGTCAATTCCAGGAATATGCCAAAAATCTATCTCATGCTTTTCATCTTATAAATACATGGATTACATAAATTAGATGGATTCACATATAACTATGTGGGTTAAACTTTTGTTAGCAACTAAAATGTGGAAAACGGAAACAGATTTGCTTCGGCGAAACTCAAATCAAAATTTCTGTAACACTGAGAAGAATTTAATTTTTTGCTGTGAACCATTGATTACGCTGTATCACCTACTTATCGGATTTTAAGTAAATGGTTGCGTGTTAGCTAAAATACACTGTCAAAACGTCGTTATTGGTAGGTGGCGTACGAGTTCAGACAATTTTTCAATGTGCTGTTTAACATCCACGTTTTATTATATCTGCTCAGTGACACTGCCTGTAACACTGTCTTCACTGTACAACTGGAAGCTGTAACGAAGGTGTACATAGGTAGCAAAACACATTTGTAAAATGAGACAAATTTGAGTTAATATTTCCCGGAAGGCAAGTGCTCAAACTGTAAGTATATAGGAAAGCGGAAATTGACTTCATTCAATTAGCTCACCTCTTGTTGTTAGCTGACGTTAAGCTGTGATTTCAATCCAGCTTGACTGATATGTCGATCAGGCAAAAAACGAGATTTCAGACACCAGAATCAATTTATTTGTTTCAATCAGTGTGTATCAATGACACTGAGTAGCTGAGTGGACCTTTTTATAAACGGCCATATTATTCCCGTGTGAAAAGCAGTTTGAATCATGCAGTATGAACTGCGTGTAGTACTTCAGCTTGAACCCACGTCTGCCTAACAAAACGAGATATCTTTTTAATGAGCAACTGCCTCCGCTATCTTGTAGATATCCCCGAGAAAATAAATACCGATCGGGTAGATCTAGTTCAAGGCTCCTATGGCAGCTGGCTGATGAGCACAGCCAGGCTGACATTAAAATGAACACTGTGCAGGGAAGGTAACAGCCACATATGCACAGACATTTCGACAAATGACTGACATGGAAACAGCAAATACCTTTTCATACCTAGACCTCTAGAAACATAAGTTACCCAGTCACAGTTTAGCGTATCCTGAAAAATATATAGAAATCAGAGAAAAAGTATACCTAAAATAGTCTTTGACCTGAGTCTGAGTTTTGGGAATAATATTAGTGAATGGTGCTACTGAGAACGACAGAGTAGCGAACAAGACTTGTTTTCTGTGTTTGATCATCAGGCTAATTACAACACAATAAATATGAAAACAGTGACTAATGTGAGTCAGATAAACGGTCAATATAGGTTAAGGACGACATGTTTGTTATCAGTTACGTGATCACTGTTCCGAATCATGGGCCTGACTGATTGTGGGCCAGGGGAGGTTGAGTGTCCGCACGAACTTCTTCTGAGCGCAGAGGTCAGGGTTACGCAATCGGATGCTGATGGCTTCGGCAACGGTCAACATTCGAAATCTCACCCCTTTTGATCGATTCCTTGGCACTCGATAGACAATCCGAAAAGCATCTTTCTTACTAACAGAATGATTGGAGTCGGTCAAGTGAGCAACAATCGCGCTTGAAACCGTTTTAGTCACACCACTGTTCAACCACGCAGGATGGTGTTCACGCACTCTGTCCGACAATCGCCTTGTAGTACGACCAATATATGATGCTCGACACGAGCAAACAAATGAGTACACACAAAAATTGGTTGTAAAACATGGAAGTTTGTCTTTGAGTTGTGACATGATAACGGGCGTTGAACGGAAACTGATACACAATTGAGCGGCAAGGTAGGTTGTTTCGACTGACTTTCTTAGCTTTCTGGAGATAACTTCGGCCATAGGATCTCCCTTGAAAGGAAGACTAATAAACGCAAGTTTCTTATTCACAGAGGGTGCCTTAAGTTTCAACTCTACCGCCTGCATCGCCTTCTCGATGAAACGCGTTGGGTAGCCATTTTGCATGAACACTTCTTGTAGAAAGTCTAGCTCAGCTTGTAAAGTGTCACAGGTGCAGATCTTTAACGCTCTACCCGTCAGGCATCTTATGAGGTTTCGCTTTTGATTTAGCGGAACAAAACTGTCGAAGTGAATGTACTGGCCGTTCCAAGTCTGTTTTCTGTACACAGTTCGTCGGATTGAACCATCTTCCCTTCTTACTATACCAACATCCAAAAAGTTTATTTCACCATTGTTCTCTGACTCCTTGGTGAATTTAATGCTGCTATGAGCGGAGTTAAAAGCTGTCATAACTCTGTCCATGTTGGCATTCTCGTTGATGACGCAAAAAATATCATCAACATAGCGTTTGTAAAATACAAATTGGTCGATGACCGCATCCAATTGGTTAGTTTCTAGTTTACTCATGAAAATGTCAGCCCGGCACGGCTGATGTCTTCGACTTATCGGTTCACTCGAATCTAGTTTACTGAATACGATGCAATATGACTGAGACTGAGCAGATTACTAGGAATCACGTGCAACGCGGAAAGTAGTTTGCACTGTTGAATTAGCAGGTTTACGCAGTTAAAATCTAAATTGCATGGCGTTGAATTAAGAGTAGTTAAGGGGAGCTGTATTCGGTTTTTAACCACACGCGGTACGAATTTGATTTTCAGATCTCTTTACGATCGACCGATTTTAACGAATCGTGCACCGCCCCCCAAGTCAATTATGATTACGCTACAGCTCTCCAGAGACTCGATTAGCAGTCACGCTCCGGATGTTCTTTAATGCAATTGGATACCGTTTTCCGAAAGAGGACGGTCTGAGGAAGGTTTCTTTTGTTACCCGTTGGTGCCGGTAACCATGGGCGAGGTAGTGGACGATTGCCAAAATCTAGTTGAAACTGCCCATTACCATTCATGCTGGAGAACTGAACACATTGTCAGTGATTAGTTATCGGCGCGTTGGCCGATGTGCATGTCCACCAAATTATTGAGTCGTGGCCACTGGGGCGGCTTCCTTTGACTGTGACAATTCCTGTTCCCCTGGTTCACTGGAACCGAATGCTCGGCCCCGTCAGGAGCCGTAGCGGATGTTTGCCCGATTGTAAATTTATCGCGAACGGCCGATCGATTTCTGCCTCCAATCTAAATGAAACTTTACAGTTAAAACAGATGGCTTGACTATTTTCCATCAACCCGGATGATCGTTACCCCATGCTTAACTGATTTATTGCCTGAAGTATCAACGAACGCTTATTCATGGGGCATGGTGCTGGTAGTTATCATTGGTACCAACTGTTTGCGAAGCCTTTCTCAGCACTTTCTACGACCATAAAACAGCTTTTTAGTTTCTGCCCTCGAGACATCGGAAGTAGCAGCTGAAGAGAGGAGTGTTTCTTTAATAAAGCCGACTCTGCCTATTAAAAAATCGGCTGTTACGTAACAGCGTTAGGTTAGGAATTTTGATTGCAAGCTAATTAACGGTTATATTTCTTAATAGATTCTCCACCTAAACAGTAGTTACAGTAAAGATTCACTCGTTATTCGGAGCTTCTTTCCAGTGCAAATTCTAGTCTCCACGAACACCTTCATCCTTACCAGATGAAACAGACGAAATGAGCACTACTGTCAATGTTCGCGTCTTAATTACGATCGAAACGTTTTACCGACTTCTGACTAAGTTGTTTCTCAGGTTGCAAGCCACACACACTGGTTTTGATATCTTTATTCTAGCCGGAGATATGAACGCCCAGGTCGGCCGCCTTGGCAAGGCGTAGTCTCATTTAGGTGGCAGGTTTGGGATAGCCCCATACAGCTTGGACAGTGGCGGGCGATTCCTGCAAATATCGTGCCAGTTACTGTTGTATTTGGTGCCTCCATTCTTCGAATAACACCTGGTCTCAGATAGATCACACAGGCGCTAGTGACATGCAGTGGGCCTTTATTCAGGATTATCACTCTTAGTGGAGAGCATACTTGGACTCAAACCAAGCGTTGATGCGTTCCCGTATTGTTCTAACATCCGCTGGGCAACGACCCCACTGACAGCAACGGTTGACTTCTGAGAAAATATGCCGCCGGTAAAGCATAAGTATAAAACTAACCCAGAAAGTAGACCCAGCGGTTAGCACTCCAAAAATCCCAGTAGCTCCTGGATCAAGATCTTACAGGCCACTCGTGAAGCAGGTACCGTAGCATGAGACACAGTGGCTCGCTGGTTGGATAAACGCTGGATTCCAAAGCATTTCCTTGAGTTGTTAGAAGGCATGTGGAATATTCTTCTCAGCAGTTCAAATAACGAGTGTAAAAATATCCGTAGGAAGCTGAAGCACAGCTCAATCCGCGATCGTGAGGCTTTATTAATAGGGAAGTTTAAGGGAATGGCAACCACTTTTGTCTCAGGCAAACATGGTAGACTTCAAGTTTAACTCTGATACGGGTCCAAGGCGACTGTCTGTCAGCAAATCTACCGGCGAGGCAGATGGTACACTCATCCATGGCAAGTCTAGAAGGTTAGAGCTCTTGGCGAAACACCTCGAGGACCATTTTAGCTGGCCTCATGCTTCGGCTACGTTGCCGCCTCAAGCTTGCAATACAGCATCCTGGTCGGCACATTTAGGACCACTGAATAAAACTGAAGTCCGCAATTATATATCGGATCTCATAGGCAACAGGGCTGCTGGTGAAAAGGGTCTCGTGGCAGCACTTATCACAGAAGGTAGGGAGGTATGACTGTTGGTCTGGGGTCTCTTGTTTAAATCTATATGGACGACGGAGAACATGCCTGTGTCCCCGATAATAGTTCCCATATTCGAAAAAAAGTGTACGGGACTCCTGCGTGAGCCACAGAGAGATTAGTTTGAAACCAAGATTCTAACATTCAGTATACTTCGCTTACTCACCGCAGTTCTGGATGCAGACATTACGGAAGAACAGGGAGGGTTTCATTTTGAACGAGGATTCGTTGGTTGATTTTTCACTCTTCACCAAATTCTGTAGTAACACACTTACCACTGGCCATCAATTGCAATATTTCTCAACTTTAGAAATACGTTTGATTCACTGAATTGGTCCACACTTTTAGAACACAGGGTGTACTAAAAAGTTTGCGAATATACTGTCGGCGCTTTATCCCCACAGTGCGGCTTAGGTCAGTATTTATGGTTAACTGTCTGACAGTTTCAGCACCAAGTATGGCGTACATTAAGACTGTCCACTTTTGCTGTCCCCGTTCAGTGTTGTCATAGACAGAGTAATGAACGACTGTCGGCGACACTGAGAAGATGCCGGCGTGTACTTGCCATCTGATGAAAGACTGACTGATCTTCACTGTACGAGCTAACAATTTCCAAGCAGACGCCATTTTACACTCCGTTGAATACTTCGGAGTGTGCTTTGCAATCTCATAGTGCAAGGAACTTCTGCAGTGCTGTTGTGCTCACGTAGAATTAATACTGCATAATGAAGTTATAGAAGGTGATCGACAGCGGCGTAGGTATACAGAATGGCATAGAGGACCAAGGCGATATTCGCAATTATGGGATCCATCTGGCAACAAAGAAGCATCTCCCTGAGACCTGAGGGGCACATATAAAAGGCAGCAGTAAGGGATGGGTTAATTTATGGCAGCAAAACGTGACCACTCATAATAGAAAACGTAAACCGTCTCCAAGTATTTGACCATCGATGTTCGATCGTTCGATCGCTCACATCGAGTGGCATCAACAAGTAAACAACGAAGCGATCAGGAAGCGGGTTTCTTGGAAATTACAAAGCAGGTTCTTTTATTTAATCCTCAAATTTCCACGGAACTCGACGGTTAGGCCGTGTACTGAGGTTGCCGAATAGTCGTCTGCCACACCGAATACTCTTTGCCGACGTTGGACAGATGGTCATCTAGCGTAGAGGAATGAAGTCGATCACCAAAGGTTTGACCGCTGTAGATCGAGTTCGTCCTTCTAGCTGGAGGCATCGTGACTCAAAGAGTCGTGGCTAGAGACAGTGGGTTAGACGGCGAATAACCGGGTTCAGTGATGCGAATGTCGTCGTTATTTGGCCAAATTATCTCTGAAGTAAGTGTGCTTAATAACGCTAGACAGTGAAAACCGTAAATTCACTTTACCGACGATGTCTTACTTTTCACGTAGAACATGGTTGTTTGTTTGCAAGATGAAGCGCCACGATGCTGTATATCTGAACATGGACGTAGCTATTTTTGGTAGGTAAGTCCCCCTCTCTTCTTTTTCTCCTCTTTGTTTCTGCACAGGCTTTGGTTTTCTCTTTTTGACTGTCTCGTGGCTAAGTGTCAGTGAGAACCACCGATGTACTGTTGTCTATATTAACGATGCTACTGATTGTGATATGACTAGTACCATTAATCTGCCAGCCCATCCGTTACACTGATACAAACTTCAAAAATAGTCGCCTCAAAAACAAAAACACCTCGTTTTCCCGCCCTAATTTGGTGCTTTCCAGCTTGCTTTTAGGACAACTACCGTTGTTTAGTTTTCATCGCTTTCGTTCAAATTGTAACCGGTGAATTCCAGTTGGCGCACATTAATTACTGCCCCTCACTCTCCAGTAAATAAAAGTGAGTTTATCTGCTTTGATCTGGTGTTCAGTTTCACGCAAACGAACTCACCTGTTGAAACTGCGCTGACGTTTATTCATCTGTTACCCACATTATGCTGAACCACACATACCTGATAAACAAGACAACACAGTTACAGGTGCGTTCAAGACGGACGGGTAGAACGTGCGGTTCGACTTATCAGATTACGGCACAAACTGAAAGTAGAAATTATATGTCCACGTTACAAATGAGCCTACTGAGTAGGAACCCTGGTCAGAAGTGACTGAAGACAGCAAAATGTTATGAACTGGGGTTAAGATAAGCATCAGACAAAGTCGTACTAGGACACGAAAAATTATAGACAAAGGTTTCACTCACTTAGGGCAGCTGCTTGGTACTGTAGGAGTTTAACCAAGATTAATGATGTTCGGAGGCAAACGTGTTAACCAGGAGGACGTGCACTTCTTTTGAGTACTACAAAAGCTTTGCAAAATGAAACACTTCTTGATGAGGTGACATGAACTTTAGTGGTTCGTTTTTCTCCATCATTATTGTCATTAGTAGGTCAAAGCCGAACAACGATAAATGTGAGCTTTCAGGCAAACAATACCGAAATAAACAAACGCCGATTATTGTACAGGTTTGGCTTCAAATGCTGCTAATTTACAGTTTGAGATTGACCTTGTCCATTCAGACCAAAAGGGGTGACTTAATAATCCGGTTGATGAAATGAAATTCAGAAGTTCCTTGGCGGATTGAACCAGCAAGGTGAGGAAATTTGAAGTGTTCGAGTTCGTCGTCATCCATAATTCATCGGGACAAGTCGGTAATGAGCCGAAGGGGTTTTTCCTGGCATATTTTGAACAATGCTCTCTGTTACCGCAATTCCTTGTATCTTCCGGCCAACCCAGCGTGTTTTACTTAAGCTGGATATGGACACGATGGGCTAAGCTCGGTTCCTTTACACAAACCTACCTACAGGGACACTCCACAATTGTGTGTACAATAAGGGTGGAAACACAACAGTGTCATGATGTAGAATGGGCATGGATGACAGTTAAATGTGTTGTCTTGATACTTGCTGATCAACTTGGAAGCTGTTTTGGACATAATCTCTACTTCTTCGTTGGCAAGATTGACAGTGATTAAGCACCAATTGGTATCATTTTTCGGCATAGTTTTCTCAGGCATTAATGTACCTTTATTCTGCGACCTATATGGTCTCAGATGCTATCAGTGGCTTTAGGAACGTTATCAGTTGGCAAGCCACATGAGCTAACAACTATACTATCAATTCGCTTGACACAGCTCTGGCCACATGAATAATGACGTATATGCTCGGATTTCGCAGTGATGCCTTGTCTAATATTGTCATCACAACAGTGGAGATTCGTAATATGTCCACTGTCTCGTCCGTGATCTGACAGCATTTAAACTTTGGAGTGTTTCAACGAAAGTTAGTTGCGATCGTTCGAAAGTGATCGCCCTCTCCCTCTCTTGTACAAATGTTGTGGGGGTGGAATACATGAAAGTGATATCCAACTGACCGATCTTGTTTGAAAACATGAGCCTTGAAATTCGTAGTCAGTCACTTCTTCTTAGCTTACTTATTATCGCCTAATAAATGCGGAGTCAGGAATGTGTGAGTATACGTTTGGCGGGTTGGTTGTTATATGAAGGACATTTGTTTGCTCACTCGCAGCCGTCATATTACCGACCAGACGATATTGCTGCTCCGGCAGACAGGGGCTTCAACAGTGACGTGAAATATCTTATGAAAGACAGTTGATCAAAAATACAGGAAGAATATGACAAACCAAATAGAAAGGCTATGAAAGTTACGAACGCACAAGGCCAGTGAAAGCAGCAAGCTGATGCGTTGAAAATTTCTGACAAGCGACGTCAGATGCCACAAAGTCCTCATTCACGAAGATCATACCAACTAAGCCTACATGACGAAAAACAAGGTTTGTAACTTGCCACTGGCGTGTCATTCACTGACCACTCCGTAGATCTACCTTGCTGTTGATGGTCCCGCCAAACGATTCCGAATAGAGTAATCGCTCAGTAGACACGCGGTTTACGTGACCTAGCCGTCAAAGGGCATACTGTTTTGTCTCCACGTATCCGCATTTCTGCAAAATACATGCTGGTGAACTGCCACATTACCTACGCATATCTCACCCTTAATGTAGCTCAAATAAGAGGGCCGGAGGTGTTCGTATACCACTAGTCTGTTGATTCTGTTGAGGCGGGTGGATCATGTTTCTGGACCACAGCTCACACATAAACAGACACCTTTGAGACGTCATACCCGGCGTAGGTTGATTAAGCTTATTGCTTGCAATGAAGAACCTGGGAATGCGAAGCAATACTTTACACCCTGAAGATGCCAGGCACACTCGGAATATTTTGTTTGTTAGCCTTGTTCAACACTCTCTGCATGTCGTTAGGAGATGAACATAACAGAAAAACGTCATCCATGGTCTATATATTGGTCAACATGAGGCTCGTAAACAATTAAAAATCAAGCTGACTGAATTACTCAAGCGCTTATTGTAAACTTTTGCATGTAACACTAAACATAACTGGCCAGGTAGAACACTAGTGATGAACACCAGTCAGATTAGTGAACACTACAAAATAGTTGTCTATAACTTCTCACTGTGCATTATGGCCATCACACGATTGTCTTAACAGAACCGCGCATTTCTCTGGAACTGCTTTTGCGTCAGAAGACTCAATGAAAAAACAAGCTGGGACTAGTTGTCTAGTCTAACAAGATCATGACTGTCTTACATTGGAGAAATGTGGATGTTCTCAAGCCTGTCCTATGATAAAAATGAGACAAATATACCCTCAAATAAATGAGCCTTTCAGTCAACCTGTTTGTAACATGAGGGCACTAATCGAGTTTCCCTCTCCTCGTGGCTGTTCAGTAGTGCGCATAGTTGCCACTGTAAATATACCTTTGGCTAAAGAAGGTTATTTTTCTGCTTACTGAGTTAACACTCCGCTCCAAGAGGCATTCTGCTTAGTGGGAGGTTCAATGAGTAGACGATCTCGCTTGCGGAAGGTTTCGAACGCGTGAATTAGCTCTTTAATAAATCTGCAATGCGTTCGAACTCACCTTAAATCACACTACAGATTGAGAAGTACCCTGAGTTTTACAAAACTTTCGATCCTTGGAAAACTAATTAATGCTAGGACATGGTTAACAAACTGGTGGTCTGCCCGTATTGAGGAGTTAAGGTGAATCGTGAAGCCGGACCTTTAAGGAAAGCTTCGAAGGTTCCATCAATATTTACTAAGAAAGAGCGCCATGAGCATAGCTTGCAAATAAATCCATAATGCTTGTTTGCAAATATCTCAGTTCTTTTTATGTCTTGCGATCGGTTGAGACGTTTTGGTTAAAACGTCACTAAGGGCAATTTTGTCCTTCATAGTTATCTTCATTACAACGGGGTCTTACCACAGAGACGGCTCCGGATTTTGGATGTAATGTGACAGAAGGTTAATATTCAAACCCTTGTTTTACCTGTCAGTTAAGGGTGCAGTAACTAACGTTAACCATCACCTTCTTTAAATCCATCATTGCGTTTCAAGTCGGTTCACACTGAAATCAATTTTGTGGAACCTTGATGTCATAGTGCGAAATCATGTGGCACTCAGCGCATGTCCAGTCAAGATAGCAACTACCTAGTGTAGGTATATTTAAGTTATTCACGTACAATCGACAATTTATGCCCATACAATGGGAATGGACGAAACTGTGACTTTCTGCTTGTCCTGTCTATCAGCCGTTCAGCCCAACAAAGCATAAGTATGCACAACAGTCTTTATAACCTATGATCAAACTGGTGGCAGTAATGGCCTCGACTAAACCACAACATTGTAAACTTTTACGACAGTATACTGTTATGCTGCAGGAGCGAGTGGATTTGGCCCAAATAGCTAGAAGCAGAAACTCAGAGAGGTTGTTAGCTCTCCCAAGATCAGTGCGATTTAGATTACAAGTACTTTGCAGCAGAAAGAAATGTTTTACATGAATGAAATAAATGAACTGAAATACCTCTTGATGAGCTTCGGATGACGAGTTCCATTGTGATTGTCAACATATAGTCTAGTCGCCAGTTGCAGTTACCAACGCTAAAGGAAGAGAACAACTCATGTGAACAAATTTAGAAAATTCTTTTTTATATTAAATGCTGGGGAACATTGTCGTTCGCTGTAAATACAATCAAAAAACCGATCTTCCGCTTAAAAATAGATCTTCCTTGATATTATCTTGTGGTGTTGTGGATAACAAAACGGTACTGAATTCACAGTCATTGTTTTCACTTCGCCGCGCTTGTGAACATATCAACTCGGGAAACGGATTTTCCGTCTACGAACTTGAGTAAGACTAAATTTATCGTGTAAGGTGTATGCTCGAGTAACAATGTGCTCGTTCTCATCAGCTCCACACACGGAACAACAGCTGAGTTGGTATGTGAGTACGTGAAATACGTGAAATACGGAATCTCCGAATCCGACCTAACAGTGGATTCCCCGAAGTCTTTCCATGTTGTTTGTTAGACTATGAATAAACGCTTCTTAGCTTTTTCTAAGACTTTAGCAGTATACTTGCAAATAACCACTCTTGTATGCACAGAAGTGAATAACAGTTAATTTGGCACTACTCCGATAATCCAACGTACAGGGGTTATTTATTAATTACATATCTTATTTCAATTCTTTGTCTTGCCGTTTCTAACTGCTTTTACATAAACCTATGTAACTGCCTATATCAAGTGTTTGTATGTTGGTTAAACGTTCAAAAATTCAGACATATACACTGAACAATGATTGCTAGCTAGAAAAGCACTAATATTTTGTTTGTACGCACCCCTCCGCATACCCATTCGGTTGTCACTTCGTGTATGAAATTGATGAGAACGAGACAAGTGTGGTTCCAGCAAACATACTTAAGTAGAAGATGAGTAAAAACAATGGTTCCATCTCAGTTGTCACCTAGACTCCCCTTAGCAATGTTTTAGATACCATAACTGAGACACGTTCTTTCATCCATAATCCAACTGACAACCATGTCCGTCACCACCAAACATATTACAGCTAAAAGACGCCGCAACACATGGCTATCAAATGTTATATCTCCGAAAAGTTTCATGCCAGTGACCTGTACCGTTTATAGGTGGTAAATAGGTCGACGGTGATAAAGATCTCATGGGTGCAACCATTTATGATCAAGATCGGAACTTCGCACCAAGTCGCAAGAAAATTGATCAAAACTACTATACGTCACGGTGTTTTATTATAGGTTTTGTCGTTTTAATCCATGTCACCTACTGAACTTGTTTATCCACAAACCCACATGTTGCAGTAGGTGCCAGACGAGAAGCAGAGAAAATTGTTCAAGAAACATTATACAAAACGTTCAACTGTCTGCCGAAACCGTAATATTGACGCAAGATGAAATTCACCAATTGTATCAAACTCTATTTATCATCGGCTTGCGACAACCGTTTGATGACCACTGGGTATTATTTCACGGGTCTGTGCAGAAAGTAATTCGCTGAAAATATGCGTTAAGTCTGAAGGATCTGGCTTTACAGCGAACTGTCTGCTCAGCGCAACTACCTAAAAACGCAGTTCTGTATAAATGCAAAGACTGTGATCACACGTGGAAGCTACCTACTTCACATCCTGTGAGTGGCTATGGATTAAGAATATTTAACCCATCGAGTCAGTTTCCACTTCATCACTTTCAAGCTACACTAAGATCACTAGCATGATTAAATCGTATCTAGGTGAGTATTAAGAACTATTGTTTTGGAAACCATTTGGGTGTTTATTTCAATATGCATCTGACAGAAGTTGTGTATAATCACACGCTGGATATGCACTCTCACTTGAACTGCTTTAACTTAGTTCACACGTTAATTATTGATTACATTGTTTTGATTATTTCAGAGGGATTGTCCTTCAGGTCAGCTGAGCAAAAAGAAGTTTATAGAAGTCTATTCCGGATTCTTCCCAGATGGCAATGCGGAAGAGTTCTGTACTCATGTTTTTCGGACATTCGATAAAGATAACTCGGGGCGAATCGATTTCAAGGAATTTCTCTTGGCAATTAATATCACTTCTGGTGGTGACCCTGAAGAGAAATTGGAGTGGGCCTATCAGATGTACGATATTGATGGAAACGGAACAATAGAGCGAACGGAAATGGTTGAAATTATACGGGTAAGAATTTTAAATTTCTGTTTCCTGTTTTGGGAACGTGTAATGCGCAATCAGTTTGGTTACTCAAGATGATGATAGAAATGATGTCAACATCTTCAGGATGAATATGCCAATTAGGTTGTAAACGTTCAGTTAAATGTCAAGATTGCTGGCCTCACAATAGCCCGTTTGTGTACATGTTATACCTTTAGAGGCTCTTGCCTTTTTACTATAGAAGTCAGGTGACCGTTATCAGGTAACTGTCTTTCCTACAGAGAAATTGAACTGCTGCCCAACCGGGAGTACCCGCCGGATTCGCCAAAAGACCTCAAACGGGCTAACACCTGGTCATCGACAGTCAAAACAGTACAACTTGCACTTGTAAACATTTCGGATGCATAGTCGAACGTTCGAAAGACCGTAAGCGTCATGGCCTTGAGAACAAAAATATGAAGTACACTCCTAAATGGGGTATAAAGCCTTTTATAGCAAGTAACTGTGAAAATAAACGGGTGGGGAATAAAAAACATGTACGTTTACATTTGAATTAACCACAGAATTGTTGGTAACTGCATATAACATTTATTCATGTATGTGGACGCTGGTATCCATGAGTTCCTAGCAACAATGGGTCACTCATTTCTCAATAACGTAGTCTTCTCGAAATTCTTTGGCACAAATGATGTTGCAAACCGCCCCGCTATTTTGCATCCTCGATCAAAAGTACGAAGGAGTCTCATGATTTTTGATAAACGGATGATAACGGTTGACACGATGGTGAACAATGTGAAAAGCATGAGTTTGAAATAAGTCACGCATTCGTATATATCGTAAACGCTATGAATCGCCTCATATTTTGTAGCAGATAGTAAGCTGTTATGTCTCTTACTCCCACTAGTACCCACAATTACTCAACGTGTGTAAATGTGCTAGTGTTTTTCGACCGGTGATTTCATTCAGGTATTTTAAACGTAAGGTAGCTCACCTTAAACAAATTGGTCGTTTCAAACAAAGTCCGTTTGATGGGCACAACAAACATGATTGCCGGTTGATGTGTGCCTTCGCTGGAAGCATTCATTCAATCCTAATTGCCTTTGATCAAAGTTGACGAAATCGAAAGCTAAAGCAAATTAAATGAGATTAGATTAAAATGTGAAAGCTGTAGTCCGTTGTCTCACTGCTAAGTTTACTCTTCTAAATCGAGTTCTCACACTGAAATGTTGACACTTCCGTCTGGGTCAAACTACTGGTTCTTTGCTTTGTTCAGATGTTCGTCCTCAGTAACGGATTCTTTATAATAGCTTCCTGCATCATCCCCCATAGCAACAAAGGCCAAATTTCCCTGGTCCACCGATGTATCTTCACACCAATCATGTGGTCATCTAAAAAACAATTTTTATGTACTGCAAGTGACAGCTTGTATACTGTTTGTTCAACCAAATGCGAATAACTTACAATCTTGAGCGCTGGCTCATGTAATTAAGGCAAAAATTTCTGCCGTACAGTTCCTAAACAATATTCGCAATAATCTATTTCAACTGGCTTATCAAAACGAAAGGACTACTAGAGCGAAATATCTACAGTTTCTGTTGGAACCTACACACGTCTATTGCTTGAAGTTGAGTAATTGGGGACCACTTTGAATTTCTCTTATTTAATTCCTCTAATTCTTCCGGGATAACCAAAACATGCTGGCATTGAGAATTCGAGTAAGGTGTCCTGATGGGTCTCCACCCGTCGGAACAAACTCATTTGAACCGTTTATTCTCATTACTGGGATTGGTTTTATGCCAATAATTAACGCAACTCGATAACACTTATGCCGTCAACTATGTTCTCTTTGCCACGTCAACAGTCAGTTCCAACAGTCAGTTTGTACCCGGTAGATGACCCATTTGTATTTTTGAGGCGTCTTCTCTCTAAAAATCGCAATAGAATCATAAGGCAAAGGTTGGAAGTGTGCCTTTTTTACAAGTTGAAGACTGACTAGCAAAGTATGCCGAAAACATTCATTTTAATTAGGAAGGCGTGATGGTCGGGAAATTCGAAATCACTGTAAGTGAGTGAAGACCAGTCGTGACCTTCCTTAGTACAACATGAAATATTGGGTTCCTGTTTGTGTACTATAGCACAATTTGAAAGTATTTGTGATCACCAATAGACCATCAGTAAAATTTTATTTTGAGAATATATAACCTGGTTTACAATCACTTTCCATTAACCTACCATTTGTTGTTCGCATTAGAATTCAAGTTAGTCGGCTAGTCAGTTAGTCAGACTAACAAACAAATATATGATGAAGTTGTAAATAGCTATGGAAAACCTCTGAAAATCGTCGATAAAGCTATGCAAAAAACCAGATCTGTTTCACTCAACTCATCACACTTTCCATGATGCTACTCTCCACCACTAAGCTTTCGTTATACATTTTCCAGTTGAATTTCAAATCACCCGTATCCTGGCGGTAATGTTGTTTTACTTAACTCAAGTGAACTCATATTTCGAAGGTTAAGTCCAGGTTCCTAACACCTGACCTAACCTTATAAATTCCACAAACCGAGCCGATTCAGGAGAGCAGCTGCAACAAAATTTCACGACTAAATTGAAGCGTTTCCACCTAAGGTACTCAATGGATAACAGTTTTTAAACCGTTTATGGGAAAACTCAATGAGTTCTTTGATGCGCTGATATTCTCATTAAGTCTGTCTCAAGGCAGCTGAACCTCATTTACAGAGGCATACTTTGAGGCATTTTCGTGCACATGCCCGACAAGTTTACTCCCGAGATTTCCACTACAGGCTGTTTTATTCAGTAATTGGGATTCGTTTGGCAGGAGCCTGATGCTTGTGAACTGAAGTACATCCATTAGGACAGTGTCTTGCACTAAAGTGAAACCCGGTAGTTAATGTTTACTAGGAAGCAGCAATAAAAGTCTTCCCATGTGAAACTGTCGAATCCAAATTGCGCTTGCAGCAATGAAGTTGCGCTAGGACCATCATCACAAATAATTTGGTACTTTCTTCTCGAAGGACATCGTTTCTTTTCGAAAGTCCTACGAGTTCCATTTTGATCCATTAGGGTCGTCCAAATTAAATTTTTAACTTATAAAATATCACAAATTCTCGCTGAACTCACGCGGTAGGTGATTCTACCCACTACAAATTACAACGTATATGTTCATTTGTGGGACCGCTAACATTCACACCTTTCAATAATCACACCATGGTACGTACGGTAGAGTCAGTTGAAGAGTTCTGGCATAACCGCTTGAAAAGGTCTGAGTATTTGATGTTCCGTTGATAACACTCAGTGGACTCTGCATCGGTCTTGCTTGAATCAAATTGCCTGTCAACCCTTTTTGATATCCTTGACCAGGGGAGCTTGGATCCTCAAAAAATATTAACACATCTTGACTTTCGAAGTCCTTGCAGGTTCAAAATGACCGAACTCACTCGGTACCGCATCTGTCGTCTAGTAAGAATCAACAAATTTGACCGTCAGACTGTCAGTCACAAGAAGGATTGCTCATTCACCTTTCACTACCGACCTCTTATAGAAAACTCTTCTCCCTTTTCACTTACTTCCAAAACTGTACCTGACCCACACAGGAAACTTCATGTTCCAAAATTTACACCCTTCCTGCACGCAATGCAATGTGTCTACCTGGGTTGATTTATCACCATATTACATCTAATTTTAACAGACTGCATAGTTCGGATAAAACAAGTGCCTCCACAAAATGCTCACTGTAGTGTATATTAGTGGGGTCATTTAGTTGAGCGCCAGAACAAAGGCATCTTTTTTGTTACGCAACTACTTTTGGAAACGTTAGAATTACGTTTCTGATGTAGACGCCACTAAGTGAGCCACTTTAACTTATCTATATGTTATACTCATAAATCAGCCTTATACAACATGGAGACATTGTCAGCAGAGATTTCACCGATGGCCTTGTGGAATGGAAACAAAATGAATAAGAACGAGCCAAGATCCCAGGACACACGCGCCAAAATGGAGCTAACATGGCAGCATACTGAGTCACAAAAGAATCTTGACCCTCTTCCCATCATATTGACTTGATTTTTAAAAGTCCTCAAAAAGAATGATACCCACTGATGTCGTAGATCAGGCAGGTGACCGTAATACGAAATGAGCGTGGTATTAATTGCTGAGTTGTTTAAGGCACGATATATTCCTTACAGGGAGAAGCACTGCACCATATAGTTCCTCAACCTACATCACAGACAATGAAACTAAACAGATACACACGTTATTAATACGTACTATGAGATTTTGGTCGATATAATATATATAAATTGCACAATTCAAGGTTTTCGCATTTAAGTAGACTTTTCAGTCAACATCCAGTACTACTTACCGGTAATCACACTATCGCTCGGTAAATTCAAAGGTTTCTACTGTGTTATCATGCTAGGTTTCTAACATGTTACCACGCTAGCTTGCTGAGAACTCACGCTCATCTACCGGGATCAAAATTACGGTTACTCTGTCCTCACTTGAAGCGATAGGGCAATCTGAGCACCATTCACACCAGAATGTGGTTCAGTGTATGCATGTGATAATGGGTAGTATCTAATTTGGGGACGACGACAACGCCCAACAAAGTTGTATCATACAAGTGCAATCAGATTACAAAGTCTAACCACTATGGCGATAAGCACTACTAAATAGCTCTGACAAGAAAGAAAAGTCGAGTCAAGTGCTCCTTTTTGGAGGTGACTGACTAAAAAATCTAAGGGAATGTTACTGGTGCAATGAGTTTTAAATTGTGCTGAAGCTATCAAATCCAGTGGTGAATAATCTTCAATAACTGATTTCCTTGATCACTTTGTTAAAACAAAATGAATTTCTGAGCCCTCTTCCTGATAGAGTGTCAAGGTTGTTAAAAATACTGAGACTGTTAAAGGCCACGTATTTGTCAGTGAACGCTTGCTTACGTTAATCGGTGATGATTTTTAAAAAATGCACAAAACGCAACCGCATAAACATTTCTTCACCGCATTCCATTGCGGATGTGCTTTCGAACTGATAATTTTGTGACAAACCGCCCATCTGCCAAATATGTCCAACATTTGGATTTGTGAAGGGGCTGGTGGGACGATTCTGAAGAGAAATTCGTCCCCTTTCAAAAATCACCATTATTTAATGTACTTGCGTTCTACCAACTCCGTCATCAAACCGTATGCTTTTATAATTCGTGTTCACTCGCCCAATTATTCCGTTCCTCTTCATCACCAGCTGCATTAGAGATTCAGAACACACCCTACGCGTGCGCTTGTGTGTGCATATAAAAGTAACTGTGAGTTACGCTTGGTGTGACGAATTATTGATGAGTTGTCATACTGTGGTTTCCTTTCCTTGATCTTCACAGAGTTTCCCACCCGGCACAACCTTATTTTGTTAGGTAGGACTTCTAACAGCCAAACTTGCGGAGGGCTGCAAACAACAACTACAAAAATTCCAAGCACTTAAATTCGGCGAATCAACTGAAAGAGAAAGATTGCGTGATCTGTTTATAGTTTGCTCTTCTCTGTGTTCATCCATACCGATTTTCTCTATTTTGTTTCCCTACTAGTAACAGGTCAGGGTTAGGATGACCAGAAATCAGCAGCTTCTTTAACATTCAACACACGTTAATCATGATGCATACTTACAAGCGCTGAATTCAAGTACGGTGCTCCTTTTCCCAAAAGATTGGATGTAGTCTATGGGACTGCAACAGTCGGGTTCCACTGCCAAACTGATCAGTTTGCTTGAACCAACATCCTCTACTACTTGCTTGTAATTGAAATATAGCCCAGCAATTTCAACCCAGAGAAGTCTCGGCCACAGGGTCTTCGATGGAAGTGAATGGGGCATCTACCGTGTTCCTCCTCTGAAAGACAGAGCAGCCTAGCACCACTAATAGACGGAGGTGGCAAGTCATTTGCGTACGACATTTGGTCGTTCCTAACATGCGGCCAATGCCACGGTACTTGTTGCGTGAATGTGGAGCTGACATTCGAATCCCGATCCTAGCAAGATAACGCACCACTGACAGGCTCCAAAAACGTTATTGGCGTATAACGACTATGTCTGGAGGGTGCTTATTGACAAGTGATGCAACAGCTGCAGTTATTCAAGGGCGATGTTTGGTCTATTTTTCAAAATCCCCACATTCCTTGCCAGTGTTCAGTTTGCCTGGGAAAAGCTTTTTAAGAACATATGACAGGAACTGCAAAACCACTGTTTGATTACGTTAGATTGAGGAGAGTTACCAGACTTAAATGCTTTGTATTTTGTTCTCTAAATAACAAATGTGCGGAAAATGAAATTGGATTTTGTGTCATTTAGACCTGGGAGTCTGCGTTAGTCTATGATGTATCCAGCGTGTGAAGTGTGTCACACAAAACTGCCGACAACATCAGCATACCAGCGCTAAAATGTTTGGAAACTTGGGTTCTGTTAAGAAGGTAAACAAATATCACTCTCCAAAAACAGGGAAGACACTACGTTAAAAAATCAGGCATATGTTACCGCACCGTAAACTTTTCCCCTCTCCTGTTTATTGTTGTGTGACTCACGGGAGTTGGTCTTAGCAAAATTGAAAGTAATTAACAGAGGGTTGCAAGTGATTGACGAAGTACGCGTTTCCGTCGAGGACTTGATACCCATCTGGGAAATATTTGAGTCCTGTTTTGAGAATGTTACCCTGTGATTGTATCTTGTGAAGCAGTACGTTAAAAATAGTGAGCAAGCCGCATAGATGATAAGGTTCTGCCGTCAACTGCAACTTATTTTTATTGTTAAATGTTAGGTGTTAAGGTCCATAGGGTATCTTCTCCTACTCAAGCTACTTTTTTCAGTTCTCCGTCTTCATATCAGAACATGCTTTTATAGACGTATGACATTTCAGAGCCACTTCCACTCCTCGATATGCTTCCCCCAATGATGGTTTAGATTTCTTACTTGGAAGAGAAGTATTATCACTGTTGACCACGTATCCCAGTCGTTTCGATTTTTAACGTGTCCAACACAAACAGAAGGTGATTAGATTCCGTTCTAATTTGTATAGTCTTAACGAGGTGTGAACAAGCAACCCATGTTCAAGATACTGGTGGAACTCCCTATTAAAAGGGCTGGAGTACAGCCTACCCATTAGGACAGAATTATCTAATTTATTTTAGGAAACTCGATGCACTCAGACGATTCCAAATAAATTCTGTTCACTTGCGACGACACAGAAGCAACGTGACTTAGAGGTCCGCCCATCTCAAGCGCTGGTCAGACCAACTTTGGCCGAATCGACAGAATGACTTCAGGCCCAGTTTGACAACTATGCAGACGGACAATGCACAACGAGGCAGTGTCACTAAGACTTAGTGCTCGTCAGAGCTGACGCCTACAGCAGCAGCCCACGTTGAGATAAAGCACGTTCAACACAACTCCCACTGTTTTAAAATAGTATAGTAGCATGCGACCTAAGGACCCAAGATTTTAGTGAATACTCAACACAACCCCTGGATATCAACCACTCAGGTGATCACTGCCGGAATTCTCCTGTTTGAGAATTTTCACGCAGATGTAAAACCCGATTGACCCCGATTGTCTGAACAACGTAACACCAACACAATATACGTTTGAGTAAACTTGACAACCAAACCGTACTGGGTAGCCTTTTGCACTTTCCCACTAGAAACTAGCTGTCCCATAATGGGTTAAGATCTCTAAACTGAATTTCTCAAGCATGTATTTGATGCCCCTAGCAGTGGGTTCTTTTCTAATACATGCCCTTTCATCCATCCAGAGCATTTGACGTGCTAGTGCCGTACCAAAACCTGTTATGTTCAGGATCACGTTTTACGCGGAAAACCCGCATTAGTTATGAAGAACCGATGACAAGATCTCACACCTCTTGCAAACTCCTATCGTGATTTTGCATCCTCAGTGCATATCCACAGATCCACAACTTGCTGTTCATGAGCGAGCGGTACCAGCAAGCTTTGTATCACATAGAAGAACTTCTGTACTGCAATACGCAAGCAGCAACCAATCTGTCACGAAATCGGGCGCACCATGAAAAAATGAACTCACGTAGATCAAGCAGACCGAAATGAGTCCGTGTCAGTGCATCATTTTTCAACCTTGCAAAATTTCACGAATCACATGAAGCCTGGATGCCGGAATCCATCTCCATCAAACCAGGCTGTAATATCAATCTCGGCCTAACTGAAGTAGCCATGAAACACCTTGGCGCCAACTGCCACTGGAAGGCCGTTCTACTCAAAATTTGGAAATTTGTTGTATTGGGTTACTTTTTCTGGCGCTACAACGGTAATTACCTATTACCGTTTATTTTGGTGAACTATTTTATGTAAACCTTTGGGCAAAGAAATTATTCACGAGATAAAGTGAGTGGAAGGTGTACAAACTTCCACGGAGACAATGAGCAAAGACTAACCGTAAACCAACCGTCCCCAATAACCAAAACAAGATTGGATCACTAATTCATCGTAATACTGAACAAATTATCAAGATAAGTAGTTGGACAGCCCCGACAGTTTCGGTCAGCAGATTGTTTCCATGACATCCATTGCAGTTTGATAGCTCAGAGGCTAAAGACGAACTGTAGTAACATAATATGACATCCATACACGAGAGTGTTCTTTCGAGCGGCCAACAGGCTCATAAACAATGGGAACGTGTCAAGCAACCAAAAGTGATGTACACATCACTCGAGCAAAGTACAGTAGCAAGCGACTGGCAATTCGTACAACTGTCGAACTGATGTGATAGAACGAAACATCTGGATCAAGGTCCAATCAGCAGTTATAGAACGGTGACAGAGATTGGTTTGGATCGGATTTTCACGTGACGGGATTTGCAAATTCGATACCGAACGAAAATTCCGTATTATTTAAGACACTAGGTTATGGAGTCACTTTCATAAATCACTCCAATGTAAAACAGGTGATATACTGTGATACTATCATTTCCGCTAATGAAACTCATGGACTGTCCTGAAAAAAGTACTTTCCCCAGTGTGCCCACCTAATGCATACAACCGTTTTTCTGCTTAGGTTAACCCACACAAAAGTTGGTCGTCTATTTACTATAGATACAACATACATCTAAGAGAGTAACGTTAATTTAATCCAGTTATAAGACAAACAAAACAAGAAGTGTGATCGACTGCATAATTGTAAACTTATCGGGTCATTTGTTTACTTCCAGATTATGCAATTCTTAACTGAGTTCGAAAGAACAAAATATATGCATAGGCTGTTGGCAGTAAGAACGTTTCAAGTGGTTGGGGATCACGTGAACGAATGAAAGGACAAATGAGTTTCGGTCAGTTTTCAGCACATATTTTTCAGTCTGCAACGGACGCTAACCTTAGGAGACCAGCTGTCAGAGTGTGGTACCCCTGATGGATTAAATGCTAGGTTTCATCCAGTTTGTGCGAAACAAATGGTACTGCTTTAAACATCATGTCAGTTTTCGGGTTTTTCTATTATTAGTTTAAAAGCTTTTTTGTTTTCTGTGAAATAATTAAATGTCATTACATCAGGAACACCAATTCGGCCAATACTAAGCAGTAACTTTTGTTCTGAATGCTATGGTTATTAGGCTAACCCTCGATTGGGGTCGACTTACTCGGTGGCTTTGACCTCAAAGTTTCAGGTGATCATTGTGGTACACAAAAGTCTAAGTGGAAACTCTATGAGTCCTGACCACGGGTGAGTCTCAACACTTGAATAACCAAAAAAGTACTCACGATGAGGCATTTTATATTGAAATACTCTTTTTGATCGTTGTTGGAGATTATCACTAGTGAAGAATCTCGTCACAAATGGAGGCTGAGATCGAGCCGACTTTCTTATAAGGTGCCCACGTTGATTCCTTCGGAGTACATAAAACCATTTTGTTTCCAACTGCACACCCTATTTCTTTACCACACATTCTAATTCCACCCTTAAGCGATCAACCTAGAACGTTTCACGCTGATTAGGACCCAAGGGCTGTCCACTATTAACACGCATTAAATCGCAGACAGCCTTCTGTTAGGCAAATCTAGTCATAACGTTGAAGGGATCTGGCAGTAGGTTGATCACCGCTACCACTCAACACACTCCGGTGGAACTCTTGAAATCCTTTCCTACCAATACAGTCTTTAAGAACGTTAGTAACAGATATGACCTCTTCGATTCTCCTGCTAAACTTTGTGTACTCCTCAAGTTTCTCCATCAGCGTTGGGTCGTCGGACTGCCGCAGTTATTTCCAGTGGTGTCCACTCATGTTAACAACACACTGTATTCATTTGTATGATTAGGTTTTTTCTTCTTACATACCGTCACCGGTAAGACAGAAGCAAGTCGGTGAGCTTTGGTCACACGGTCCTAATACTGATAATAGGACATTGTAAAAGCATTCCCCGACTGTTGCGATCGACATCGACCGAAACTAACCGTGTATTCTGTCTCCCAGTCAGCTCAAGAATTAAAAAACTGCATTTTTTAGAAATCGACTGAGGTAAAGAGCAACAGAAGCGAAGTCAGACTGGATGTACCTAACTAAACATTTGCATCCGAAACTCGTCAAGGGTTTAGATATAGATTTGGACGGACTCAATTTAAGAGGTTGTTATGTCAGATAAGGTATTAACTATGAATATTTTGCCTGTTAAACAGTGTTGGTAAACAACAAAATCTGAGAAACGTTTACGGAAATGCACTCTACAATGTGAGTGATTCAGCACGGTTTCTTAAAAATTCTAACAGCTCCCGGAAACGAAGTACAACAAGATACCTATCAAATATCACTTTTTGCGGAAAAAACGCGGTTCTCAGAAAACTAATTTGCTAATGGAAATATAATGGGGAGAATCGAATTGCCAAGCACTGATAAAATTTTCTGATTTCCATGAAAACGACAATAACATGAGGTGGCCACATCACTTGGCCATTCAAAACAGTCCACAGACAAATAAGCGGGGGGAATCCAAGAAGACGGTTCATTAGTTACATGAATTATTGTCATACCAGAGAACAATCTCCTAATTCAATTGGATAATAATTTTACAAATGAAACCAGAAGATTGAAAGGGTTAGATGTATTAACAGGGGAGTTGCTTGATTGTGACCATCCTTACACTTCCAATAAAACTGCACAGTAAGACAGGCAAAATAAACAGAATTAGGTGGCTGAAACTTAACATTTCAACATTTGCATTTCTGAAAGTAAAACTTTGCTTATTATTTGTATGAACATTATGGAAATAGGGAAAATAATGACCGCTATTAAGCGGCTAGACCTACTATGAAAAACAACGAAAAGCAATTCTAGTCGGGTGCAAATATTGGTCATTGGATTGATACAATGCATCTCATGCAACACCACTTGTGGTCGCAGTCCAAATTTCGTGCTTCTCTTCAGATTACCTATAGCTTTAATGATTCTTATTTGATTGTGAAAAGGTTGCACTCAATTTACATGGATGACGTAAGTTAGTAAATCACAGTCTCAACAAATCTAAACTGGAAGTGCAACTTAGACATACTTACCTGTTCACGTGAATAAAATGCTATCAGTGAAAAATTCATCTACAAATGGCTGGTTTTCATAATTGCTGGTAGCACTTAAAATTTTTGCTTCTAAACCGAGTTTTACGTTCTTTGGGATTAAGCCAGAGTTCACGAAGACCTGTGCATGTGACAGTTGTCCTTTCGCATTTGCACCTTGTGCAATTCGACACCGATATTATAAAAACCATCGTGCACTTTTTACCCGAATTCTGATGTATTCTATGACTGACCCCCAACAACATTCCGAGTTGGTGAAATTCCATGTTTTACGAGTTCAACCACTTTTAATAAAGTGAGGTACTGCATGTCTTGTACAGAATAGCGGTCACAATCTGATGGAGACAGAAAACGATTTAACCCAAGTTTATTTCTATAGACGAATGCGACACTCGTGACTGATCATCGTTCCTCATGCTGTGACATACGTGCTCATACGTTTGCGATAGCCATCGTCACAAACAGTTTCGCATTTTGGGCTGTTGCCATGTTGAACTTGAGTGATATTAAATCCAGCGTTATAGTGAAATGTCGATATTTCAAGTTTCGAGGATTTTAATATAAACTCGGTTTAGACAGGTCATTGATCATTATGGCTGTAATTTGTGCACAACCAGCATGGAGTAAGACCAAGTTACGCTGTTTTGAGATACTACATTACAGTTTACTCCGAAGTCAACAGAATTGAAGACATGGTCAACTCGAGTCAGCGGTTTCATTAAAAATTATTAGATTTGCCATGCGAAAAGTTTAAAACGGTAAAATACAATAGACCTTGGAAAATACGTACGATAGCCACGCATGTCTGGCTGGTTTAGCAAAATCCCAGTGATCTGCCACTCAAGCAGACCTTCCGAGAAACCATTTTCAAGGTTCACTGAATTTGTAGCCAGACAATCGCACAGCAGCACCCCAAGACCTCTAGAGTCGCTGGCTGTCTCTTGTATACTTTATCACATCTCTTCCACAACCAAAACTTTCCACTTCAACTAGTTAGTCAACGTCTCTTTGGTGTATAATTTGCAAATAGAAATGAGTGCTAATTTCATAAGGCTTGACCACACTACACAGGGCTAACACTTAAGCCACGTGACATTTCTTTCTGACAAGTGTTGTCTTTCTCAGAGAAACATGATTTTTATCGGTTCCGGTGAAAGGAAATAAAAAACGATCGTGCAACTTTGTTTCCACCAGTAACACTGACGATTCAGTCTCAGGACAAAATACCGTAAATCACATAGGAATACAATAATAGCTCAACTGCTCAAGTCACACCCCGATTTTGCCGCCCCATCCTTCCCAAATTATGTTCAAAGCACTAATTGTTTCTATTCCTCGTAGGTCGTCGTTTTGTTCCTGGCTTGATCTGTTTTCCCAAGAATATTCTGACATTCCCAATTGTCCCAATTCCACGTAAACTCAGGGAGAGAGTTCGTTACACTGGCAATTGTCTCGTTTTTCTGGCTGACGCATTTAACCGAAACACGTGCGTATCACAACTATCTGAGCTCGTGACCGGAATTAAGCCCGAGTGCTGCCGTGATCTAAAGATAGTTAATGCTGAAGGTAAGCTCGTCAGCATAACACACGCATACACATACACGCGGGGCACGCCCAGAGCACGTGACGCCCGGTGGACCGGAAGGGGATCAGATGGAGGCACGAGGGACCGGCGAAACTTTGGAACCTGACCATTGCTGCAATAAACTGCACTGGTACGTAAGCACACCCGGGCGGAAATGCTCTCTGGACCTCAAGATGTGCATTTATACTACGCAGTGTGCATGCGCCCAAAATTACCGTGTGTAACACAGTCTGAACTTTGATTGACGAGCAGGCCACTGTTTCAAGATAGACTGGCAACAGGTTGATGAGATTACAACACTAACACGTTGCCTCAATTCTACCCCATAGAGACCTTTTTCCAGTGAATAGACTCATTTGACCTGTCAACTATGCCCTGCTTAGCGGCACTAGGAAACAATGAGATGGGAAGTTTGCATTTGAAAAGGGTGGGGTCAGTGGGTATGTTGACAGGTTTTATCAAAAACCCAATCTAACATTCCACTACGCCCAGATTCCGGACTGTTAAACTAAAATGCGAATTAAGATGTTACAGATTAATTTAACACATGTTAATGTTATCCATATAAGATGTTTGTTCTGTTGTGAATAACTTTGTAAACAGAAGAATGGCTTCTGTCTGTGACAGAGCCATGACGGCGTAAACATATCCATTTGCCCGTTGAGTTGCTTACCGTCTTAACTGCAAAAAACTAGTGGGAATTTCCTAAATAATGTTTGAAGGTGAATTAAACAAAAAAAGCTCAATCAGAAGCTTCCGTAAGTTACGTTTTTGATTTTGTAATTTATTCAAATATGAGTACCTGTCAAAAACGTTATTTCAGGAGTAAATTATATGCTCAAACTCTTTCGCATTGCTAGGAGAACAAAACTTTTGGTAAGGCTTGTATATTCAAAAAACACTTTACAATGCATTTTCTTGAACTACGGATCGTAACATGGTCTAACAAACTAATCATGTTGTACTCACCTCTATCTCGTCCTACTCGACAGAGAGGAGTGTGTGGTTAGGTTCGCATGTAGAGACCAATATGGTGGTGTTATAGATACAGATAGTGAGCTTATTTATTAATAATTCAGACGACCTGTATACATAACGTGATTCAACTGAGTACACATAGGCGTCGGAAACTCTCCCCCCACAAGGAATAGCGTTGAAGCACAAATGGAATAGCAGACAGACAATCATCTCTGGTGGGCCATTTTTGCCGACAAGTCAACTTATTAACTCCAGTGGGCCATAATCACAAGTCAGTATCTAGGTTCCCCCAGTTTATGATGAATTTATTTTCCGCTGGAATAGTAACCGCGTGCTGAACGGTGATGGAAGCTAAGTCTTCTAAAAGGACTACCTTATTTTTTGGTAACGGACAATCAGTTTTAAGTAGGCCGAATCAGTCCGCACAATTACATGAAAGGCGGAATGATCACACCGATTGTCACTGGTGGCATTTACAGTCTTTCGAATAGATTGTTTACATCAAAAAGTCAGTCTGAACTGTATGCGGGTTACAAACAGCCAATTGATGTTTTATAGTCGAAAATAACAGCTAGTAGAGGGTTCGAATGATGCTTAGTATTGAGTGTGTTGATAAGTCTGTCTAGGCCAAAGTCATAGAAATTGTGCTAGAGTAAAACTCAGAGTGGAAAATGGGAAATAGTTTCGTCTACACGACTGGTATGCTCGACATACTGAAAACAACAGCGAAAGCATAGTACACTCTTGAACACAGCCGAAAGTAACGAAACTTCCCATGTCATAGACCAATATTCCCGGCACTCTAACTAACAAAGTAATGAAAACCGGGCCAGTAGTAGTTGTTAATTTAGCTTACACATGTGTGTGTACCAGTCTTCATAACCAACGTCCGCTTAGAAGGAATAACTCACTGTTGTTTTTAAAGAGGACTCACGGCTGTGTTTAATGTGCGCATCATATCTTACTATGACTCCAACTTAGTCAGCTTGCGCGTGCTTATTTAATATCATTACTGGTATCTACTCAAATTGTGAACTCTACAATCCTGTTAGGTTCGAATCAATGACAGAAACAGCGTATCCAAATGCAGCTGAACCAAGAGACCGCTTATGGAAATCGAAAGATTTTGTTAGGACCCAGTCAGCCACCCGCTAAAAGCACAACTTCGTGACTAGTCGAACCGAGGACGCACTGCTTTTGGTCGTGGTGTATCTGTCGACGGTTCAAACCCCGTCGAATCCCCGGATTGTACATGGTTTTATCTTTAATTTGGTAGTGTTTACATAAAACTGTTCTGCTTTTAGACTGATTCATATCAACAAATTCGGTATGATGACTGAAGTTGGGTGCACTCCCATTTACACCTCAATGGAATACGGTTATTTGCAGTGGGAATCTGTTGATTTGTAAACATGAGTACTTTTGCATATGTTCGGTAGACGCCGCTGGTTATTTTTCATGGTTCCGTAAGAACAGTTTATACCTTGGGGCTTATCGTAGATCATATGCTAAAAATTTTAATAATCTAAAGTGAAAACTTTGTGTGCATGAATGCTGGAAGTATTTCTAGTGGTCCTGTAGATTACTCGGCTTACTTGGGGGTAATGAACTCTAAAAGTGGATGCGTACACATTTCAATACCATTGATTTTCTCATAAACATACTTTTCCACATCGTATTCTGGAGTAAAAAGATGTAACCCTTGTGTGCTCACACATTGCTCTTTTTTCAAAATCACCTGGTGCAGATAGCCATTTTTATCTAGCATTTTGATCTAAAACTGTTCCCTCACCATTACGGTTGTAGCCGAAATTTCGGTAACATCTTGTAAGATGACTACTTAATTATGAGATTTTGGAGGGTGAAAGAAACGGTGAACAAAAAGTTCAATATACTTCATTAAACAGAGAGATACAGTAATTATTTGCATTTAGTTCATATGATTCGTGAGAAGTTTACAAATTGGGAAGACTAAAAATGGACATATTTATTTGAATCTGTGTTGAACGGCTTTAAAAACCACTCAGAAGACTGTTACAGTTTTGCTGGGCTAACGATAGAAGTGCGAAGTAGAAAATTAAAGAATAATTATCAGAATACAAATCCACCTGTTGTCTCTCAAGCAAACAGTTGCACTGCTAAATACAGCAGACAACAAATAGCCAGTGGGAACTATAGGAGAGTTCATGAATCTCTTCTTCCCACCGCATTAGTCATGTTGTCAGATTACTAGGTTTCGTCCTCCGACTAAGTTTGTCAAGTCCACTCTCGAATTCATCTAGTGGTGACGCAATTACGACGGATTCTGTTAATTTGACTTAGTGTGAGCACATCGGTAAGCCAAAAAGGTACTGCCTGCATTTCAGTTAATTCATGTGATCTAGCTCTGGCGAGTTGTCCTTCAGAAGTTTATTTTCGCCAACCATAATCAGTCCTCTTACTGGATTTTTGAGCTGGTGATATGCTCAGTGCGTTTGTGGTATATTATTCACCATCATATAAATCACTACAAGATGAACAGTTCGTTAATGTATGTATAGTCCATGCTCAGGTTAAAACATTCAACAATTTAGTCAAGCACTGGTACATCCCACTTACTAATCTGTAACGCTAACCAGATTGAACTCTGAGTTTATCTTTTCCTGTGGTTGTCAATGAATGGTTGTTGGAGAAAGTTGTGATATTTGGCAGGAAAATCTTTTCGTAATCTTTCTCTAAAAAGCGACTTGTCTTTTAACAGATACAAATCGTTTAAGCACGAGACTAAATACACCTTACTTTTCCATTCGCTTTTCACACAAAGTTCAAGGAAACTTCTACGATGGAAGTCAGCAGTTTCGTGTATAACTCAGTCTATCTGAAGTTGGGATTGGCCTAAATGCTTACAAAGAACAAGTTCTACTTCGGTCGTTGATTTTTCAGAACTTTTGTTCATCTGTGCCTTGTACAACGAAAACGCAAAAATTTACCACATGGCACTTGCCCTTCAAAAATAACTTCTGCCCTAATATAAGTAAGTATTCGTACAAATAACTACGACGACTTAACTGCGACGTTTGTTCCCAAAATCGAAACAGTCAAATTAGCTTAATATACTATTTATTAAGTGGCTTTCAGAAGCTAATTATTAATTCTGAAAAAGTATGCTAACTAACAGCTTTTTCAGTCTGAACTACATTAACTGATCATTGCTCACAAGCGAGAGTGGTTGAGCGTTCAGATTTGATAATTCGGTCGTGCCCAATGTGAGGTCAATGGCGCAGTCGTTAACACGGTTGCCTCATGATTGGAACGTCCGGAGGTCAAATCCCGGCCGTGGCAAGGATATGCACTACTGACGAGCTCTAATAAGAGCGAAACTCGAGTCTAGTGCTCCTCTTCGAAAGAGGCTGGCTGCAATGTAGTCTATCTGAATGCGAACGCTGCGATCAAATGTGAGTGATGGTCAACTTGAAAAAATACATCAACTTTATTTTGTGTTGAAAACCTACTAAACGTTTACTTATGGAAAGACAGTGAATTTATGGATGACAAACCCACCTCGGATATTCTGGTTCTGTTTCCCCGCACACCCGTTGATCCTCTTTTCAGTTCTGCGGTTTTTTTTTCATATACCTGCGTATTCTTGTAATTCCTATCAGAACAGACTAAGGGGACCTGAATCAACTGATGCACAAACGGTGGGGAGGGACTGTTGTAATTTGCTATTAACTTTTGCATTTAGACAGAATTTCCAGCCAGTCGTCTTTGAAGAAAAGCGTTAGACTCGCATTCCATTAGTTTAAAGCTCCGTAGTAATAAATTTTCTTGAAATAGCTCATAACTTTTTGGTCCGGTGAGTTAAAAACCGTTTGAGAATACAAAACCGCTTGTAAGTGAGATTCAACTCAGATGGCGCAAGAAGTATTTATGGCAGATGCTGTTCTCTAGAGCCTAAATACCTACTAAAGAATAGATCAAGATCCAGAGTTGATTGGCTATTATCAAAGGGATGTTTTCTTTAATGGCCGAGGCATTTGATTCGTACAACTAACTCGTGTTTACAGGTTTATTTATAATGCTTCACACGAAAGCTTCACGAATGGAGAATAAAAATGCACATTACGCTGAATAAAGGAACAATGCAAGCAACCGGCTAAGAGTTTCCGCAGTCACACAAATCAACGTCCATCAATACTGCCAGAATTCACGATGAGTATCTTGAATCGAATCTGAAACTGCACTTAGGGCGCCCAATGTTAAATTTGCACAATTGTTTAGAGCTGAGAACGTAGCAAGAACTCGCTCAACAAAGCAAGATCTTCCATGTCCAAAACGCCCATATTTTATATCAGCATTGAGTCTGTTCTCGTTTTAAAGTCTCCTGCACGCTTGTCTGCTTCTGTATACTTGAATAATGCTTTCTGTGATAGATTTTTGATTGTCACCTCTCGCCCGTTGGACGGATTATGTTGAGTGACGACTGGCTCGACTTCTCGTGTTAAATTTAAACTGTGCTCAGCCACACCCACTATCATAACCAAGCATGAACGCCTAATATACTTTTACTGGACAGTCATCTCTTAATATAAAGTGGTGAAAATGAGTGAATGAAATCGATCACAAACATTAGACCATTCCGAAATACTGAGTTTACCTCTAACCTCAGTTTCTAAAGTCTGCGCGCTAATTCGAGTCAGTATTAGGTTAGATTTAAACAGAAAAGGAAAAAATACAATCTGTATTTTAAAAGGATCTATCGCATCCTAAGTGGGCTAGTAACAACCCCATCAGTGACCACCTCTTTAACTTGTATGAGTATGACATGTTTCGAATTTCCTGAGATACTCCACAGCGCTTCGTAGGTGACCTCAGACAGGCTTTTCTGGCCTCTACTTTCTTCTGCGAATTGTCTTCTTTGTCCGGAATAACCGTTTGTAGGGGTTGTGAAATATGCAGCTAGCCGAAGAGTATTCACGTTCGAATGTTGTTCCGCTTCCAGAAGTGTTTTCGGTCACTTTCTTTCATTCATGATTCAGATGCTTATTATGAGCAACAGTCAAACTAGTAGCTGAAATTTCGCATTTGAAGCTGACTGTCATTATAGGTTGTCAGCTGGAATCAATGGCACAGTTATTGTGTCATTGAGATATAGCAGCATCTCTAATGGTAACCCCGAACCTGCATGGCTCAATGTTCTATGTTAATTAAACTGAGGTCAGTGACACTGTGTTCTACAGTTCCGCCTCAGAAACAGAGTGAGCGGTTCGATTACCGATCTGTCTTAACAACGGTGAATCCCAACTCTGGTGCTTTCTTTCCAAAGCGGTTGACCAGGAATTTTGCCTGGATTCAAATGGTATGATTAAATACAGGTTGCATTCAAGTTCCCGAAAAGTTCCGAAAAAATGAACACGAAAGATCTCTCCGCATATTTGCGTGGTCAGGTGATTTTAAAAGAACGGACAGATCAATTATACCTATTGGCACAAGCATGATTGAACAACAAACGCTATCTGTGCGTTTTTCTCTCAAGAAACTAGGTTCATCTTCTTAGAAAACCAATCAATCAGTATCAGCAATTAAAGATAGAGGGGCGAGTATCCCCCATACGGTTCAACCTGTCAAAGTGCCATGCAGTCTCAACTTAATTTTGGTAACCTTATGAAGTTGACCGATCAAACTTGACTGAATAATCATCCGGATACAGACTCTCGGGGTTGCAGTATCTTTGTATAAGAGTGTTCCTGATGGTGAATTTTCGTGGTTGAAAGAAGTGCGCTTTGAACCGATAAGTATAATTGCACCGTTTGGATGGAAGTCATTAATTCAAGTGGGAAAAAAGAAATATTTAAATTGCTTCCAACAATCTGAACACTACGCGACATTTTGATAAATCAAGCAGAAAATTAACTGCAGCAAAGGCCAAGCAACAAGCCTATTCCGACAACTTGGCCTTGGGTTCAGCAAAAATGTCTAATTTGTTCCGGTCCCTTCTGGGACAGTATCTGAAGTGACTCAGGCGATCGAAGTATGCCCAGCAATGAAGAACAAGGTACGGATGCAACCTAGTTTAACTGATAAAATTCGAAGGATGTTAGTTTCGGCTGACAGATTCATGTGGATAGAAGAGACATTCGCCCTCCCCAGGTAAGGTTCAACCTTCTCAAAGATCCCTGAATAGAGTGCATGTGAAGGCTGATGCTGATTAAGTGGACTAGACCAACTCACTAGATCTAATTAGCCGAGCAATGAAATACTGATAGGTAAGTTTCTCATTGTGACTTCAACAATTTCAAGCGGAAAGTACCACCCAGAACAAGAAAATTGTGTGATAAATAGAAAAAACAACTGAAAAAGAAATTACTAAGCGGTTGCACAGAGTTTAAAAAATCCTCGTCAAAATCTCAACAAATCCAAATTCTAACTGTTCAACAATAAGGATCAAGAATGCAAAAGAGGGAAAGGCTTTCATCTGGGTAGGCTGAAATAACAGAAAGTCTGCAACATCACTTCTCTTGACAATTTGTCTTACCTGAATTATTAGCAGTTAATATAACTACCCCCACTGACCGAATTTTGCGTTCTTGTGCTCTTGCAGAGGCAATAACGATGTCTGCGAATAGCTAAACACTCCACTGAGACAAACTGAAGAAATCCAGAGGTGTTTTACTTTATAAGGAAAATACTGAGACTTTAAAGACTCTTTTAAGGAGTTTTTAAGTGACGCCTGAAATAAGTATACTTCTTGAGAGGGGGACGTAGCTTCTGACACTCATCAGCAGGTTCGAATAAGACCTAACTTCAACTGTTGCCCGAATTCACAATGAGCATCGTCTTTTCTGATCTTAAAAATTGCAACTGATCTCCTCAAAACTTGGATTTTACAACGCAATATCAAGTATTCAACTTCACCTGCGCCGTTCGTTGAACCTATTCCGATAAATAGAACCCTTCGGAGGTGAATACAAAGAAACCATCTCAATAAAGACGGTCTTTCGGACAAAAGCTTAAGAAATGTTCCGTTTTTGAGAGGTAAAAACATACGGTGCAGTTGTGTGATCTGCCTCAATAACATTCAAAAAGGGTACATTTCACAGTTGAGCACTGAAGAACAAAATGGGTTTCAATGAATTTTATAAACCACGGTGCAAAATATTGCCTCCCAAAATAACTTCACAATTCGCAGATAGCTTCTAAAGTATGCGTTAGTTGTTCCGTCTATCTCAAACTTACTGAAGTTCCTATAAATCAGGACAGATAATGACAGAAGTAACCAGAGGTGTGCAGGGACTTGGTCAGTTTCAACTTTCTGGGTGTCATAAGTTGTACCCGGTAATGGTCAAAATTCGTTGGAAGCACACAGCTAATTCCGCAGTCATTTCCAGTCACTCATCCCGGTGAACTTCGATCAAACATCCTGCTATGAAAATGGCAAATTGTGAAAGTTGTAAGTGTTAGTTCACTTACGAGTTATTGTCCCGCTTTTCTCAGAATCATCAGTGTCCTTAGAGCAGTGCGGATGTTGAGGACATGAAATACACCTGTCAGGTTAATGGGCATTGTACACCAAGCATGTATGCCTGATGAGTGTCGACAGCTACACAATTATTGTGCATCCAGTGCTTCACTTTCTCACACTCGGTGGTCAAAATTCTCTGACAGAAAAAACGCATTTCTGCAAAAAAATAAGCATGCTAACTAAAAGGTGAAGTAAAACACGGGAAGCATGTGAATAATCTTTAACTTGTTTATCAAGCTGCTTGTGACCCATGGTGTGCATGTGTGAATACGTCAAATGTCTCCCTATTCATGAACTAATGCAGCTATTTGCTTAATCTTTGACTGTATCGTCTGTTTCGTATCTTTTGACCTGATGCTTTCTACGGTGGCCTTAATGGTCACGTTTTTACATTGATTTACTTTACTGTGCTTTGCATAATTAATGTTGTAAGTCCAAAGTTAATAACGAACTCTCTACCGTCCTTTGTTATTGGAGGTAGACATCGCCTATTAACTGAGATGGTTACGACCAGCTCTAAGTTCAATGAAAACAGTCAACTGAAGCTATCTGAACATCACCGGTGACAGGGGGGACATCAGTGAATATATACATACTGGATTAACGCTATCTCAGGCGCAGCAGGCGACCAGTAGTTCAGTGATAAATGGGCTCGGATTCTGACAAATTGGTATGGCATTCAGATCACACGTTTGAAATGTGAAGAAATAAATTAAGGTTAGATGAGAGTAGGGGCTACTGAATACGATGATTTGACAAACCATTTCACAAAAACATGTTGGAGATGATTGCAAATCAAGTGTATGGCTCCGTTAGAAAGCAACGGAAATTCATTCACAATAGTGGGTGGTTGGTTACCGTTCTGCACTGGCCGAAAATCCGAAGTTGTAAACAAGACATTCTACCGGGAATGCAGGAAGCAGCGGAGTATTTAATTAGATGACTCGTTCCACCCTACACCTTGTGTAAGTTTTTCCGACAAACGTTAAGTGACGCACGTATAACCGACGACGCCAAATATCAAAACCAAATTAAGGCGCTGGAAACGTGGTACTATTGACATAAATAGTATAATCAATTACAAGGAACAAACCTCAATTCGTTTGCGTTCGTGGTGTAGGATACAATATTTGACCGCAATAGGCCCTCAAGGCTCCAAAGGGCACGACAAATACAGGCACAAACGAGCGACAGGTAATGACGAACCGACCGAATGCGATCAGATCGTTCTGATGTGCGTCTAAATACCCGGCCTTCGGGGAGACGGATTAGCTGGTGACAGTTTAATGGCGGACCGTATTCACAAGGGGTAGGGAGGGTGGGACTGACAGATAACAATAGATGTGTGGGATGGTGGGTGGGATTCAATGGCTGAGGGAGGTGGGCTGGAGGAATCAGTAGTTTTAGGCATGTTGTGGGAATAACGATAATAAGCTTGTAGCTGGACGGGGTCACGAGGATGGGCACGACAGAGTCAGTCGAACGGAATTTTGACCTACAAAAATGACCTACACCTTATAAGATATAAAATGGATCATGGTGCCGTTGTTTTTTAGATAATCGTCTGCCGTGAATACTGATTCAATTTCTATCCAGGTTAAAGGCGACAATTCAGGTGATACTCTGATTCCTTTTGAGTTCCAAAGTGATACTGACAAACTCTGTCCGGTTTAATGCTTGCGAACTTTGTACCGGACTCACTGAGCAAGATTTAATCCGATAACCACGTCACGACCACTTTACACCAGATACTGTGATCAAGCGGCCAACTTGCCAAAGGGACTTAATGAAGTTCTGTCAAACACTTTCGTTCCGGTTTCTGATATTGTTCAACCTTTGACTGACGCTTTCGTGTGAATAAAAAATTGTTACGGTTTAAACTGAGGAAGATGTGTCATGTGTGTACAGAAGCAAGTTGGTCAGTATTCAGAAAGTCATGGGACTAACCAGGGTGTTTTTTAATCGACCTTTAACAAGCTAACCAATTTTCACATCACTATGGAAGTGCAGAACATAAAGTTAGGTTCCGGCAGATAATTAAATGCGATCGCGGTGTGGGTTACGGGATATCCACTAAAACAAAACCCGTAAAGTAAACGATGTCGACAGGTCAAAGAAATGAAACAAGTTTGGGTAAAACGAAGGAAGCCGGAGATCACTGCCAGCCAATGAAATGTCCACATGTCGGATTGAGTAATACAACTGAGGCTCTAACCACCCATGTTTTTTATATAACTGAAAATGATGTTGCAGGAAGGGATTGCTATCTTTCTTGACTTTTCCTCAGGTTGGAAGCCACCTTCAGTTGCAGTGCGAACTGCAGAATTATTGTCTCTAAACAAGTTCCTGCGAACGGCTGTCTGGTTCTTTTTGTGTGGTTTTTACCGACAGAACACTGTTCAGCGATTTCATTAGGTGTGGTAGACGGGAGATAAAGGAAGTAAGGCACTTAAGGAAAGGGCAGGGAGTTAGAAATGGAACAGCTGTTAACAGCTCCATTCAAACAATGCCCTTGATTTGCGAGAGCCCAGTGGGTCAGTTGAAAATCACATTCTTGTGAGCGCAGGTTTCTAACTCGGAGGGCACTTCTGTACAGAATAGGCATTTCACTTCTTATTCACATATCAGTCAGGTGCCCAAAATAAGTTTGTAATTGTTCAATGGAAGGAGGTCTTGTAGTGAACGATATGTGGGTGGAAATGTGTTCTTCACAAAAGCGTCCGTAATACATTAAGAATCCGTCTAATGTATCTAACCTTTTGGATAAGGAAATATGTTGTGCCTTCTAATGACTAGCTTCTTGACCTATCCCCTGAAAGCAGTTTTTAAGATGGGAAGAACGGATAAATGTTTGTCTTCTAGTGTGAACGTACTATGAAACTGGACAGAGGGGTAGTCTTCAAACACCAAGGGTTCACAAGATGTCCTTGGGAGGGTCATTACTGCTTGCCGCTTTTGCTGTGGCTGCTCAGTTTGTCGCCAAAATCCCAACACCCCATTTTCACACAGAAACAGCAAGTTGCCTTTCTTAAAGACTAATTACTTAGCATCTGATGAATTTGTCCTTTTTCACTCATATCACAGCAATCCGGGTATCTTCTGGGTGTTCCTTTGCTGATTTTAGCTCAGTTTACTTATAACCGCTGAATTCTTCCCTCTCTTTTGTACTACTGAACACAGTTCGATATGCTAAGTTAGTTGAGTGTGACTGGAACAAGCTCAGCAATCAGAAGTCAGCTTCTGGTAGAGTAGAGTTGATGGGTTGCAAAATAACTTACGTTTCCTTATATTAGAATGTATTTCTAAGAAAAATATCTGTATATTTTCCGAATCTTAAGTCGACCACGTGTGAAATAGCCAGACAAACATTCCATTTTATCAAATGCAAACTATGTACATGTCGCAGGAACGCTGGTCGTACTGAGAAAGCAGAAATTCCGTTGTAACCTTCGAAGTTTCCACGATTCATCTCTAGAACTACGTGACAAGTCAGTAATCCTCTGGGTATGGTCATGAGCTATAGAACGATGTCTTTGTGCGCCATAATTCAGTGTCCGACTGCTAATTTAGTTAATCAGTGTATACCCAAGACATATGGGCTTCCTCCGTTTCTGCCAACTCATATCTACACACTCTCCAGATGCTTAGCCATTGGCCTATAGAGATTCGTTTATTTCGTGCCAACAGGTCTTAATGAGGTTCACTGAGGTTTTCGTCAGGATCACAGTCTTGCTAATCTAGCACATAACCCGAGAAGAAACTACTCCATTTTTGTAACAAGGGTGTTGGGGCAATGGTTTTTTGAAAAGCGATGTTCCCCACAATTGGAATGATAAACGATAGCCCAGAACACCCAAATAACCTCGACCGTTTTAACCCGCACGTCCAGCTCACTACCAATGGCTTGTCACTGGTTGTCAAGCCAAGTACATCTTAGATACCAGAGATTACGTCAACATCGGAGCAAGACGGATCAGAGGTCTCCAGCCCAGTGAAACCAGCATCACCTTGCAGTGGTATATTTATGTTGTGACATTTAAGTTATATTCTCCAGATATGTTTGTGGTTGATGAACATTGAACAGTTCACCCTTTTTGCACAGACAGAAACTCTGACATGAACGCCGTTTTCGTGGATTTTACAGGGAGGTCTATTGCAAATACCGACTCCAACTCAAAATAAGTCTCTTTTGTCGGTTTCACATCAAATTTGACGAGTACGTTGGGAGGACCCTAGTGACCTGGACGTCAAGTTCCAGCCAGCATTCCATGTTCACTACACAACGTAGCGCGGATAATGTGTTACACACTGTTTGCCAGGATGGGAGAATCAACTACACAAATGGACACGCACACACACTAATGCCCAAGGAACAGTGGACAATTTGTGTGGTGGGGGAAAGGAGGAAATTCGTGAGTGTTGTCACGCTGGCTCCAGGTCAGTTTGGTGGGAGCCCTCACTAGGAACTGTGATGGATCTCAGTGACCCCGTTAGAAGTTTGTCTTTAGTGTACTTTGTGGGCCACTGCCTCACGCTGTTGAAAGCTTTGATCGCCAATCTACCGAAGTGTTCTGCTACCGAATGTGTCTGTCTCATTTGCAAGTTTACAATTTACAAGGTAGTTTAAATTCAACAGTTTGGTCTGTCAGTAATGTTCTCCGAATGTTGGAGCTGGGGGGCGTCGATAAAGCTGGGTTGGTTGTGCTGATTACCTCAGACTTAAGGTTATGAACTCTGTGAGAGCTCTAACCGAAATGAAACTCAATTGTGATGCTTGTTCCATATATATAAATATATATATTATCTGATGGGGTGGTTAACGTCACGAAGACTATCCGTGATAACCGAAGGGTCGAGAATAAAAATATCATTTTTCCCAACACCTGTTTGTTACTGATCTTTCGATTAATCCGTAATATATGTATATAATGAATAGAGCTGGCACATACCGAATGCTGAACGGTTTCCTTTATGACTTTAACTTCAAACAAGTAAACGAAGGCCGGAATTAGATCTTTTTCACACCGTATCCGCCGCTCGGTCTGTCTCCGTTCGTCTTTTGTTTCAACGTAAACGATGCTGACGTACTGGCTGTCTCCACCAATGTGCCTATTAAGTAAATTTCATGATTAGAGGGCTTCCAAAACAAGCAGTCCCCATTTCAGTTTTATCCACTCAACTGCATTCATCTGACCAATGTTGACCTCGTGATCCGTGGCTGTGCAGTAGTACCATATTTGTGATCTGGCGTCGGCTCATGGCACCACCACTTTGTGTTTGTGTGTTTCCGGCCACGGCTATTTCTCAGTCTGGCTCACATACTGTTGTTCACATTCGAGGCATGGAATCTAACAAACCACATAAAATTGTTTAAATGATTATACACGATCCTCGGTGTTCAGCAGAGATGACAGACTGTTTGTGTGATACTTGGATGCCCATTGGTTGAGTTCTTTCGCACTCTGCTTCGGAGTTTTTAAGAACATATCACTCTCGGTTTTTATGTTCTGTATATTTAGTTCTTGGGGACTCTTTAATCAAAACCTTCATAAAGCCACTGAGGTATCATTGGGAGTGAAGAGTTTGGTGGGATACCCTTCCTGTCTTCTAATTTCGAATTGACTTCACTCCGTGTCCACATTTTATAACAATGTTTGCACGCAACTCTTCGAGAACTGAATTGAGCAACTCTCTCTAAACTTAAGAATGACGTCAGGTGCTGTTGACTTACGACAGACATCGGCTTCAAGTTTGCCATCAAACCTTCTAGTGGTCGACTCATTAAGGAAGGCTAGACGAGAATTTTTCACTTCTTTGCTTGCGGAGGTCATTCCGTGTTCAAGTCAACGTGGGACAGGCCAAGCTGATTCCGATTTAGAACAAAAGGGGAGTCAGCCATGCAACAAAGCTCCACTTCACGTCTGAACATGCAAAAGGCTTGAGATTTAAAAGGTTTTATAACACCTTCCGCCGGCAGTGATTCCAGTGGTGTTCCTCTCTTCCACAGCTACCCGTATTTGGTCGTCAAACTGTTGGTACATCTCCAAGTAAAGTTTCAATAACCGGCTGAATTCTACTAAGAAAATGTTGGCCTTTCTGTGAAAACTGTGTGCTGACGATCAGCAAGGTCAAACTGAAGCAGAAGAGTACGCCTACTTCCTACAGCTCCGAGTCCTCAATCAGGTGAACTGTTCACGCCACAACTATCGTGAATGAGACGTGTTTAAAGAATACGAAAGTAAGACCTCGCAACTTGGTTGTTCAGGGCTGTTCTGGATAGGACGTTTGGCTTCAACGACGCTTGGTTCTTTCAAAGATTGTGTGATTCATATAGTCTTATCGCTACTCTTCCGATAGGTCCAAGATATTTACGTTATTGTTTTATACGTATGCTCCTTAAAAAAACATGAGAACACACACATACTTAATAATGAATCAACTTTCCAAATTAATACTACAATAAATTATCCAACAAATATGTGCAAATATATCAAAAATTCAGGCTCCAGATCTCCATTGTGAATGATAAGATGAGCGCTCCTTAGGTCCGTGCTGTCATTAACAGTGTGCAATCTCGGAGTCACGCTGGAAACCAACCAAACACCACAACCTCATTCTGTTTGTCCATTGGTCTGACTCTCTGTCTCCGATACAGCTAACCATTGAAAGACCAATAAGAAAACCAACTATTTTTCGTTTCAATTTACTTGTTCTGTTTTTTAGACATTCTATTTTGTACGGCTGAGAAAAGCATTCAAAATGGTACCGACATTTTTTAAAGTAGTATTCTGCCGTAATTGTCGAAATTATGACACCACCAACTAAGAACAAAAGGCAATCTTATCGCTTTGTCCTTTACTTTCAATTCCCAGGCTATTTACTCGATGCTGGGTACTGACAGTAATATGGTGGACCTCAGTCCAGAAGCCCGCGCTGAAGAAATTTTCGAGAAAATGGACGAAAATGGTGATGGTGTTCTCACACGCGATGAATTTATGAAGGGCTGTATGGAAGACAGTCAGCTGAAAGCAATGCTTCTCGCAGATGAACCTGTTGAATAATGATTACTCAATACTGGAAATATTGCAATCATTTTCCACTAGCTCCGCCTTTTCCCAATTCCGCATGAACCACTATATCCGTTTTTATCTTTTTCACCAGCTACATCGGTTGCCAACTGAATGGAAGACAGCGGTATTTTTCGGTGCCGAGTTACCTTATTACCCATAATAGTATGACTGAGTTTATTTGTTTCTTTCTTCTGACTTCCTCACCAATTCATTTCATCCGATATTCGCGTGAAAATGTACATCCAATCTGTATCATCGTTACCATCAACATGCTTGTCTTCTCTACTTTCATCATAATTTAATGGTCAACCACATCGCCGCTAATTCTAAGGCAGATGTAAAATTTATATGCAGTTTTTCCCACCCGAAGTAAAAGAATTCTGCTTCATTCCATCCAAAATTGAGTCTAAAATACTAACGTTTTCTTCTTCCGTTCACTAATTCAGACATTTTGTCATTTGTAAATACTTTTGGGTTTCGCTGTCTTCAACTTTTCATATCGTATTCACTATTGCATGTAAAACTGTGCTTGGTGCGTAGTTGCTTGCATTTCCTTCCCTTCCACCCTCTCTTTTCTTGTCTTTTCTCTTGCTTTTAGTTGCGGTAAGTCATCGCAAGTTGAAACCAGAAGTCTTCTTTACAGTTAATTTGTTACTTCTACCTGCCTATCCGATGGCAAATCGTTTCGTCGGCTTTCTTACGCCAACATTTGCGAATGTCTCTTCTCTGTTCGACAGAGCCAGTGGTTTTGATCGATCACGGCAGGTACGAAGTTTATTTTTTGCTCAACCAGCATTTTAACAAGTATATATTATCACGTAAAATAAAGTCTGACTGAAGCATTGTGGATCTCTTTCTGATTTAACAAGTTTCTACTTCCTACGCCATGTTTTAACATGATGTAGTGCGTCGGATCTACGAACCAGCCAACGCTGAATAATGGTCACTGGTTTACACCTTAATCCCAGTTTTGTCCTCAAACTTCAACATGTTTTCTCAGTCGATTGCAAACATCTGTGCTGTGTTATTCAATACATAGCTCAAGAAACATTCGCAAATGCACCAACTAGAGGAGTAATTGTACAGAAACTATGTGATCTATGGATGGCTTTTAGTTAGTAATCCAGTAAAACTTTCAGGTCGCTTACATCGAGTTAATTTTTAGCAGCCTACCTCGCTATGTCTATGGTTAAGCATCCTGTTAACTTTGGTCCTAGTCGGTTAGATAGTTACTGCATACCGGCGGTGTTATATTCTTTCAGATTCTTATTCGTAAATATCTAATACAACGGAGAAGCTAAGCCGACCTACGTCAGTTTGTTTTTCTGTCATTCTGCCTCTGTTTCTGGTACACAAACTCCTCTTCTCTTCCGTCATCCTCAAACAGCAGACCTGAGGCAAGCGTTTTACATTCCTGATTGTACCAGTACTTTTGAGTACACTGACAGAGAGGACGGCATTCAACCCTGTCTCGGACTGAATTCCAAAGTGCTTCTAATTTACACATTCAATAAGCAAGCGCTTCCTTTGCTCCGCACGAATTTGGATGCTTTTAAAGACTCTCTTATTTCACGAATATTCCTTGTGTTGTCTTCACATGAGTCTCGTGCTCACTCCTGGAGACTTGCTGCTGCTGAGATATGTGGATTAGTTTATCTTCAAGAGGCAGTATCAGATGTCCTCCTTCTTCGACCTGCTGATTGGTCTTACCAAATACGTTCATTTACCTGGTGCACGTTCGCCTCCCTGTTGTCGAAAGAACACGTAGTTCTGCTGAATGTGGCGAAATGCGATTTGAACAATAGCGCTCATTAGATAGCAGTATGTTGAATGTTTAGGCGTTATATCTGGTCAAAATTTAACGTATTCCCCTCTGGTTAATAAGGTTTTACCGGAACGAGAAGACAGTTCAGAGTGTTAGTACGAATTCAGATTTGTCATTCTATAATTGCATTGTTCTCCGAACACTTTCTGTTCGCCCTACAGGTCCCCAATTCACTACTGTGTAACAGTAGCAGCAGTGTTTATTTTGGAATTATTATGGTTACAAAATTTTGGTGCATGCAAGCTTTTCGTCTCCAGAACTTTGTCAGATTCTGGCCAACCTGTTCATTTCGAACTTGGTAATTTCACTTTCGCTATCCCAACCATGTCACGTCACAAACTTACATATATATCCGTATTCTGAGCACTTTCTCGTTGAACTTGATACATTTGCACCTCGAGTGACAATCATTTTTAATTTATATTTCTCTAAAATATATTATGCTTGTTGAAGACGTGGTTGTGTGAATGTCTAAGAAGGCTAGTATTCGATTAAGTTGAATGTCCCCCACAGCATCCGAGTTGTCAGTGTACCATCAGTTCTATGGACCAACCATAAGTGTTCACGGGACCAGAACTAACGGAGTGCCCTTGGTCTTGAGAGGATAAACTCGAAACTAACAAATAACCAAGGTTTATTTTTGCACACCTTTTTTAATACAAATGTGTAACCACAGTTTATTTGATTGCATATACCTTTCACTATATTGCCTAATCGATTTCGATGCTGGCTTGGATACACTGACACATTCCAGCAGAGTTCCTTAGGACGTTGTGTTTTGTAAGGTATGACTGCTCTTGGGAGTATTACAGATCAAGCCAAAGAAGCAAAGCTACGAGGCAGTTCCCTAAGTCAGGAAGACTGATGTTTGATAGCGACTGCACAAGAAAACCTAACAAAGGGATCGGAAACGCACTGCTGACAACGGATGCCAATGCTCGTCAGCTACGCAAAGTGATATGTTTGCAAAATTTCATGTAGTTGTGGCTTATGTCCAGTGGTAGGCATCTTCTCAAGCCTAACGTAATCTACCGTTAAGTATGTCTCTACTGATTACTTACACGCTACTGTTTATTCCCATAACAAGTTGCTAAGACTTGGAAGAAGACAGGTAACTTTTGTGCAAATTCGGCGTGTTCTGATAAATGAGGGAGGTCAAAAATTATCAAGAATAAATTAGGGAATCAGCCAGAAGCCTGCAGACAAATATGCTGTAATATTCGACATACTGCTGGTCTTCTTTATGTATCTAAGTGGCAAAGTTATGCGTCACCATAATGTAAGGGTGCACTTCTTTATACTTTTAGTGGATTAGGAAAGAAAGTCACTTAAATGATGCGACAAATTCAAGATGGCAATTCTTCAAATGATCTACGTTAGACGGTGGGAACTATTCGTCTTTAACGTTTTTATGCGGAACACTATAACGTCACGTTAGCGAATTTTCTCCTGTTAAAATGAAATCAGCCGAAATTCAATCATCATGTTGTTGGTGCACCTTCAATATTGGCCATAGGAACATACCCTAGCATGATCGTGTGTTGGTCCGGTGATTGTGCTTCAGTGATGCATGATGGGATTTTTCCTGAACCACAAGATAGATAGTTTAGAACGTAGTCCAAGAAGAAACTACCACATTTTTGTAGCGAGTGCGCTGGAGTGTTGTTTTTTCAAAAGGATAACTTCCCCCCATATTTGAGGTGATAAACGTTAATGCAAATTTCCCCCGTACGTTAAGATGAAGTATGGATTTTTGCTGACCATTTAAATTAATCACTTCCTTCATCCATCGCTTGGAACACAACCACGAATGACTACCAATCACCAGTTACTGACTTTGAAAGTTTCTTTCAGTACAAACCCTACACCGCGGAACTATCCAGGTGAAGATTTCTTACGTGATGTTTTTATAACATCACTTTCGTCCCACCTTCTAAAAAGGTTGAATATTTTCGATGTTAAATCAATATTAAACACTTTATCCCTTCATGAAAAAATCACGGGCTGTTACATGAATATCCTTTTTGTGAGTATTGGTAAAGTGTTCTGTGGGATTACTGTTTTAACATTCACATAACTATGAAATGTTAGACACAGTAGAAAGAGATGTGTAGTGTACATCTCTAACCACATACCGAAAGTCTCATTTACTTCTACTGGTCTGATGAGCTGGTCATGTCTAGTAAATGGCTGATTGTACATTCTGAGCCCTGCACTTTTTGACAAATTGTCGTGTGCATGACTGCTCTCATCTGGTAGCAAAACTATGTCGATTTTTCCAAATTTAACAAGGTTGATTGGTGAAATTAAAACAAACTCAACTTTCACTGACGCGTCTACGTGGTTGCAAAATTTTCATCTATCCACCATTGGAACCATCCTGGGAGTTCCAAAATCACGGCATTTACTTCATCCCATGTTGAGCTGCTGAGGGACCATCAAGTTTTGGCGAATAGCAGCTATTTCCTGGGTAGGTGGGATTCATAATTCACCAAAATGGGGTGGAATAACTTAGTCAACGTGAGATCCATAGTTCGACGTGTTAAGGATTAGCTACTGTACAGTGGAATAAGTCTGATCAGTGGTGACTACATGAACTATGTTTGTATGTTGCATAGATGTTAATTATATGTAGAATACAACTCTACTTATTTTTACTGAGTCTTGACTAGACATCACACCGGTTTATGGTAAACCAACCTCTGAATGACGTACCCGGTGAAAAAATACGTGTTGATGAGCATGTGAAAATTTTGTCATTACCATACATCCGAATTCAAACTATTCTGGAGGAAAGGCGGTTTCCGGAATACATGGTGTTCACGTTTAACCTCCTAAGCCATTGTGTTTCCTTTAAGTCATAGACTGAAATGGATCAGCCTATGAGCGAAAGGGAGCTCAACAGATATGGAAATAATTCTACAAACGAGCCCGTGACCGCCACCCCGTGGTCTGGTGAACACGTGTTTGGGTTACAACCTGCCAATTGTTCATCGGCCGTGGGCTTGATTCTCTGGCGTGCGTGGTGTTGATGAAAACCACCTAGGTCCGAACACCACCCACCATATTGCTGGTGGTCACTGGGACCGTTTGGTTGGTTCGGTTTTACCGGCCTACTTCTGGAGAGCAGTATTTGTCCTACACTTTGTTTGTGGCATTTGTTCTATACGTGTCAGAGATCGTCACGTTAGCAATAACGGTTGTGCCGCATTAGGATGTAAAACTTTTGGCCTGTGAGAAGAATGATCGTAAAGCTGAGTTTTGAAAAGGTTTTGAGGTTTTGTTCTCCGCAGGTCATGAGATTTCATCGCTGTATGGTCTGTGTCCAACAGAGTACTCAGAAGAACATGTTCGGACCATGTCTGTCAGGCTTCCCTGATTAATACCGCACTGACAATCAGATTCATCCGATAACCTTAGGAAGCCATATGATGGCTCTTTGTATACAGCAGGCCTGCTTGGAGTTTCTTGTATCTGATGTGTAGGCTAGAGCCGATCTGTGAAAGGCTTTGTATCCGGTCCTGTAATACATCTATCTTTTTGGAACCAGAAACACTGAGCGATTTAGACTACCTCGCGCCATGCTGAATTTGCAGCTTCTTTGTTCGCAATATTCGTTCCGACTGCTGAGGTCCACAAGGTGACTAGGCAGTGGGAAGAATGAGCACGACAGACGCTTTTTCACATTAAACGTATGATTAAGGATAGGGTATACGGAATCTGTCTGGAATCCCTTCACAGATTATTTTAGCAGTGTATTTTGATGATCAACGCCAGTTCATATCGCTAACCGAACAGTTCTCTGTGATGACTTAACTGTGTTCTTGTGAATAATGCTAAAACAGTTGTTGAGTTAACAGCTGCAAATAGTTAGTCCGTGAGTCCTATCATCTATTAAGTATTCCCGAATCTACCTCACATCGTTGACTAGGTTTATGGATCTTCTAACATGGCTGCTTGTAAAATCGCTTAACGATCGAATGGAACCTCGAATGATGTTGTGGTGCTTCTACCCGCTTACAGACATCGTGGTATTTCTGCATCCACTCGTCTCTATGCAGACAGACAACACTTTCAGGGGTTAATGTGCATGAAACACGTACAAGAAACACTTTTAGGTTGGAACTGAACATATTCCCGTGTTCAAACAGTACGGTAGTTATGTGAAACCACAATAATCAAGCAGTGATTTCCGGAAGGATCAAATGTTAATTTTACACTTCTCTGGAAATTCAAAATCTGATTTACGTCAGATTAAGAAAACACGTTTAATGTTTATTCAAACACACCAAGTCAGAGACCACCAAATCAGCACTACAGTATGCTGCACGCGTATCAGATAACAAAAATTCACTTTCGAAATTTGAGTACTAGCAATTATTTGTGCAAATGGCTCGTTTTCGCTGTGAAATAAAATCCCCTGCCGGGAAAACAGGCGGAAGTAAACCAAACGCAACTGATTTTTTGAGGACCTTCAAAGCATCAACTGAGTGAACACTCTCCAAAAAATATTGCCTTGTTTACATGTTGGTTTTGCAATCTAACCTTTAGTCCGTATAGAACAGGAATCAAGCTATTTTCCCCCTAAGAGAGAGTTGCTGTGTGGAATCACCATAATTTTAATATTTTTTATGCCTCATCAGCTTGACGCCCTCTTAGATCATATATATTCATATTTTGCGCAGCAGAAGTTTCTAATCGACAATTGTGTGAAAATCGAAAATTTATAGTTAATAATGACTAACTAATAATTTTTAACAACCGAAACCCCATTCCACTCAGAAGTAAATGCAGTAACACTCAGCAAACTTCATCGTTTACTGTATCAACTTTATGGAAAGTCACAACTTCGGGGTTGTCTGCTGGGGGAAACAGGACAGTCACCGTGGTTCCTGTTAAGGCGATCGAACAATCTGAGTACAAAGTACATACGGCTAAACTTTCAGATACAATAATTTGGAAGTGTCTAGTGTGGGTTAAATGCCGCTGTGATCAACGCGGTTGCCTCCCAAAAGTTTAGGCGGAGTTTAACTCCTACCAATAACGAGGATGTTTACTAATGATGAATATTAACACGAACGAAACTCCCTTCTAATGTTTCTCTGTCGAAAGTGGCTGGCTAAATGAGTTGAGTGAGTGCAAAATCTGTCATCATTTGTTACTATTGCCCAACTTGTGAATATTCTAGTTGTTAACACTGATCAGCAATGTTTCTTTGCTTTTAGCGCGGCGGTTAGCAGTATTGCCTATCTTGACCTGTGATCCTTTGGCATCACGTAAAACACAGTCAGTTGTCATTATTGCTTCTTTTTGTGTTTCTATGATAGTGTTATACATTGGGACAAAAATGACAGAATCCAAGTACCACGCTGGCCGAGTCGCGGTTGCTTAAAATTTAGTTAATGAGGTGAAATGAGGGAACCATCGAACATCTACCACTTCCATTTCATAAGTTGGTTAATGCGTTTAGGGAATACTGCACTCACTTGTGTGAGACCAAGGCTTATTTTGCTGCAGTATTCTCGCATTAGTCTTCAGTTAGTCTGTTTAGCGGTGGACAAAACATTATCTCTAGCTGATATACGACTATTTCGTATATGCCGGGAAGGAAGAGGTATGGAAAACTGGAGAACAAAAGCTAAGGAAAGTGATTCGCATATCTTTTAGATAATTATGCAAAACACGTGCCCGAGATCTTATGGAGAGCTGTATGACCCACCTTGATGACATTTGTTCACTGAAAGTGGGTTCGAATCCTTTGAGTTCACGGTGCTAATGAGATACACCTAAGTCGAAACAGCTGTTCACTACTTTGTTAGTGATCATCTGGAGCAAATGCTCATATGTTCAAAGAATCACTCCTAAGAGTGGGGTAGCCAGCTTATTGACAGATCCTGAACCCAACACCAGACCTTATCTGGATGTTTGCGCTGCAATACATCCCGGTTTAGATACAGCAACGTGCCCGCAAAAGTGATGGGTAATGCCTTTGCATCTATCGACCACGGATTCGAAGGTCGCACTGGATCGTCGTTGTTTTTGCTGTTTTGACGAATGCTCACTACTCTAGCAAATCCAGTTTCCAGTCTGTATTCCTCCGTAGGTATCCGGCACTGGTAAACCAGAACTGTCTTTGAAACTTTCGTTTCTCACAGATGGTTTGTCTCTGATCATCCTTTGATAACACGTTTGTACTATACATGGATTCGGTATGTGATGTAAATCGCATTTTCTGAGTTTCTCATTCAAATGGTTGAAATTGACATGAATCCAGACAAACAGAAAAATGCACTGTTTTTTGCCGTTTGTCATTTTTCACATTATGCAAAAAACAGACCTACAGTTGCGTCTAAACTGTGTCCGCAGCTTTCCTGATCTTCAGTTGTGCAATCTCCTGCGTGCACACGTGCCTGCTTATCGACAACTCAGACTAAAATTTCACAGAATATCAGCGTTGTCTCCCCACCATTGTACAACCAATGGTCTGCACAAACTCGTCGTCTTCCATAATCGGAAATGCATTTGCTTTTTGCCTAATCAACATTTTGTATTCCATATATCTTGCCACAGCTGATGGTAAATTTGCAGAGGTTTATGAAAGAAACTTAACAAAGAGAACAGGTGCACACTCGGTTTCATCAGAATAACAAATACAGGGAATGAGCTCAAGAAGGTCTAATGCTTGTTAGTTCAATATCGAACGAAAATATGAGGAAGAAGTTTGTGTATCCGAGCAGACTTGGGTCACATAGAAAAGTACCTGACATTTTTCAGCGACGACCCAGTACCTCAGTATACCAGTGAATTGTACTTCGATTTTTTTTAAACACTAACGTGGAAATTGTAGTGAATAACAACTCAACGTTGCTACCGCAAGCCAGCGAGTTTTGTCAATGCTGAAATGCTTTATTTTTAAGTTTAGTGTTTAAATTAACCCCGCTATCATCACGTGATCAGTGCGTTTATCAGTGCTTGCATTCTTCCCCTCGAGTAGGCTGTTCACTTGCTGTTTGTTCAAGTTCGTTTTGGAAAAATTTTATATACTTTACCAAATTCTATGAGCGTCTACCACGTTACGGTTGGTTTTCTCATAGAAATTTCGTCTACTGATTGTTCCCCACTGTTTTATAAGACGCGAAGCTAGCGCAGTTAACGTTTTATTTAGCCCAACGCACTCCGTATATTCGGATCTCTAAAATGTGTTTCTACACCTTCCACTAGCTACAGGTACACACATTGATTTTCATCAGTCAGATATTTCTGTTTTTCCTTATTCAGTTTGATTGCTACAGAAACGTAACCTACTCAGTTTCGAACTAACTGAAGTACTAATACTCTTGGCATGAAACTGATTGCGTTCGCTTTCTGAGTTTTCTGGATTCTAAAGCTACTATTTACTTACTGGTGTTAAAAGTGTTGAAAAAATTGCGTGACTCATGAGCAGATTTAGTTATTTTTCATCTACCTAGGCTATGAACGTGTGACACGTTAAAAATTCAACATCCCTTTACTTGCATAATTCCAAGTATGGATAGGTGCTCTGGGGTGAGGGAGCGGTGGTTAACGTATATTGATCATCATTCACAAATGCTTCTGGCTTTCACGTCCATAAAGTCGTCTCTGAACCCCGGTCTGAACCACAGGAGGATTTACAATAAGTCTGGAAGCCAGTAAATCACCATCGTTCGAAAAGGCACACATGTGTGAATCCCTATTAACCCTGAACAAATTACAGTAAAACAGTACAAATAGCTGCGGTGGGTGATTAGTGGATGAATTAACTTCCCCTATATTGTCATGTAAGTGCTAGAATGCAGGAGACGAAAAAAGGCCGATTGGAGAAGCTGGTGGTGAAAAGTGAAAACCAATTTCATCTTTTACCAATCGATCGTGGTCGTTCTTGCATCCTTGAGGCTACCGGAACTAAATAAACGACCTCCGCATACAGGAACAGATACAAACGTCCAAACGCCAAAGCAACAGCTTAAAGCAGCAACCGGAAAGTGTCAAAATTGTGAACTCAAAATGAGAGGAAATTAGATACAACAAACTCACAGCATGCCCTAAGTTGAGTAGGTCAGATGATCCGATGCGTTCGATTCAACCTAATGTTCTCACCAAATCTTCCACAAGTCGGGTCTGATAAGCACTACCTGATTTTGGTAACCTATGCACATTATTCTGAGTGACCCTAATCCTGTTATGCTTTAACAAATTTCTCACTAGACCAACGCTTGACCGTTATTCAGGTGGGATCACTGACCCCTCCACTGTTGCGTTTGCATGGGAACGAGCTAAGTGCCCTTGGATGATTCACGTCCACAGAATACTGTATGATGCACAAACTTCACTAGTTTCTATAGAACACTGGTCACCCGATTTACCAAACCACAATTTCAGCTACCCCGATTAAGTGCAGAATTAGAAATTAGAGTGCAGTACATCCCTATAAATTTGTTAATCAGCACGCAAGTGACCTAGAACGTGTGACAGAAAAAATACCGAATGTGATATACAAGTAGTTTTTCCAATTGACACTTTACACAATGAAAGCAAATATATACACGTTAATACGTTATATCAAAAGTAGAACATATATAAGGACACAGTAGCTATGTGCATACGGCCGGGAAATTACCACCGATCCCTGATTACATCATCAACCTCGGAAACAAGAACAGCTGAAGCGTCAACGTGAAATGCTTCTCGGCGTACAAAGACAGTTGAGAACGCCACCGTACACTGTAAGACGCTTCTTTTGCGGGTGCTAAACAATAAGGAGCAGAACGTGACAGAAGCGCCCAGCATGTGGTAAATCTTGTACATATAACTAACAACTGAAGAGATGAACTTTGGTCTTTTGTACCAATCACTGTGGTCAATATGGCCACTTGGAAGTCCAAACGTATTGAATTACGCTCATTGATCCAAGCAACCCCACCTTCTGTGTTCTATTTTACGGTTGCCATTTATTACGTCACCTTTTTGTCACATATCCGATATTCGTATCAGTTCTTCCAGCAGCCCTTCCCAGCAAGTTTTAGCCAGTTATGGTACAATTCACTGTGGATTAAAAAGGATTCTGTAAACCATATTCATCTTAATAAGTAACGCACCATAACACCTATCTGGAGAAACGATTTCCAAACAACTCGTCAACCACCAAGTACTCAGTAAGTCGCGATGGTTGTGAGATAGACAACTTAAAGTTAACCCATACCTAGATAAAAGAATAATTCTGTTCTAAGTGAACAGTCTCATATCAAGAATTTCAGTATGCCAAACTGGTTTATTCATCAATCAACAAAGGACGTCACTAACAACACCCTTACTTCATTTTGTTCTCGAGTAGTTGATCTGTTTTCCTACACTTTATAAGCAGAATTGCTACTAAGTATGGTATTTCCTGCCATCTATATGTCATTCATTTGGGATCCACTGCATATGCTCAACTGATCGCTACTGGTACTTAAGTTTCAGGGAGTACCCTAGTCGCGCACTTTAATACTCAAAAGACTGATAAACTATAAATCAATCTATTATTTATTAATTGCCAAGACTACTGATGAGTAGTCGGGGATTTGATTTATTTTCAAGGTGACCATCACTCACATTTGATCGCAGCGTTCGCATTCAGATAGATTTTCCAGCTAGCCTCTTTCGAAAAGGAGCACTAGACTCGAGTTTCGCTCTCATTAGAGCTCGTCAGTAGTGCATATCCTTGCCACGGCCGGGATTTGAACTCCGGACATTCCAATCAGGAGGCAACCGTGTTAACCACTGCGCCATTCACCTCACATTAGGCACGACCGAATTATCAAATCTGAACGCTCAACCACTCTCGCTTGTGAGCAATGATCAGGTTGCCCGATCGTCTCGAGAGGAGACACAGTTACTGCCTGTTAACTCCAATCGATAACCCCGCGATTAGGACTTCCAAGACAGGTCGAGATCACCGATCTCATTAAACCTGCAAGGCGATATTTTAGATTACTGATGAGTAGTCGGGGATTTGGTTTATTTTCAAGTTGACCATCACTCACATTTGATCGCAGCGTTCGCATTCAGATAGACTTTCCAGCCAGCCTCTTTCGAAAAGGAGCATTAGACTCGAGTTTCACTCTCATCAGAGCTCGTCGTGCCCAATGTGAGATCAATGGCGCAGTGGTTAACACGGTTGCCTCATGATTGGAATGGCCGGAGTTCAAATCCCGGCCGTGGCAAGGATATGCACTACTGACAAGCTCTAATGAGAGCGAAACTCGAGTCTAGTGCTTCTTCTCGGAAGAGGCTGGCTGCAATGTCGTCTATCTGAATGCGAAGGCTGCGATCAAATGTGTGATGGTCAACTTGAAAATTGCCAAGACGTTTGAGCATTCCCTTAGATTTTGAAAGCTTTTTGACTCAGGATATAGCGCAAGCATGTCACCACATGCACGATCGTTTTACAGTGACCCGGATTTTCGAGCGGATTTGATTGCCTCTGACTCCGTTAACACGGTTGGTTGATTAATCGTACTGATAGTTCGTATATAAAAACAAAAAGTACAGTGTACAAGTGGGCAAGACTGGATAAAGAATATGGGATGGTTACCGGTGCGTTAGAACCCGACCTGTCAGCACAACTTCTAAGTGCACTTGCAAATTCGATCGGTTGGCTCAGACCTGGTAGGAGAAAAGACAAAACTCCAGCTTTCAACTGGCAGTAGATATAATCTGTTTGTCTCCACTTTTAGCTATCGACTGTTTAAATGAACCTAACTAATTGAGAGTGCTTCTTCTAATCGATCTCACCCAAACTGTCACCGATTTTTGGTAACGCACACAGTTTTATAGAACAAAAATGGACACCTTCGTCATAAGGAATTCGTGTTGATAATGGTAGTTTTTTTAATAGACATTTTTCAAGAGGAGGTCATTGTATAACCCATAACGTTCCTCAGTAACCTAAATCAACTTAATAAATCGGTGGTCATTTATTAAAAAATTTTCACCTTTTTCACTTCGCCTATTTTCTTTCTCGAAGAAATGATTAATGTACAGCTGTGCGTTACTGTTCCCAGTCCTAATACATGAAAGAGAGTTCACAGAAAATTTACAGAAAATTACCTGACCATGAAGAGTCTGCATGGTAAGTTGGGGAGGTCACATCAGTGTCCACAGATTTTGCTCCGTTACAGTAAGTGCACCACATCGCCGCATTCGCACAAACACGTTTGGAAAAATCTTAACTTGAATTAGATCTAATAATGTTCCTATGCAATCGAGTGGTAATGGACAAGTCGGCGATAATGATGTCAACCGGTACTGAAGTGCTCCTTGTCTGTAGCCCTTCGATTGGTTAACATTAACCCTACCTAACTTCTGCCGTCCGACACCATTGTAGACTGTCTGATAATGTTTATCGAAATAGCTAGAACTTTAATAATTCATTTGGTACAGTCTTAATAGGAGTTTTCAGTGCATGTCTAAAAACACTTTCCGACTACTAGACATAGTGCTCACCGATCACTTAACACTTGTAATTGTTATAACCCGAGAAGGGACTGCATTTCTGAAGTTCGCACAAATTTTGTTAAAAACGCCAGAAATTCTCGTATGACAGTGAATCGATCGTGCGGGGTATTTTCATTCCGGACGGCCGATACGTACGGCAAGTGTTATTGCAATAAATCTCATAAACAAGATCACCGACATCGCGTTTCTGAAAGACTATCTCACTGCCTCCAGTAGGTCAGGTGGTAGCTCATGTATGTGCTGAATCACCCTCACCTGAAGGTATATCAATCCTGGCGTTGAACCGCTTACCCCTGAGTGTTCAAACCCTTATTCCATCATTTAGCTTTCCCTGATGAAGTCGCGATTCACCAGTTCTTATTTCACATCGGTCCCCAAATCTACATTCTTCAGTTAAAATAACGTCCGTCATCGATGAACACCTTTATATTTGATAACAGTTGTGAACCAAATGTAGATGCAAACATGATCGCACTAATCACGCAAAAGCTGTCTGCCTGCTTTCCAGTAAAAAAATATGGCTTGTATCTACTCAACAGCTTTGGAAAAGGATTTTATGTGGATTATTTCCACAACGGTAGGTAGTCTTGCTAACTAGTTAACAGAATGAAACCGAGTGTCTCCTTGTGCCTTCGAAATCAACATCCTTCATTAATTCCTCCGAATCAGTCGACATGAAGACTGCCCGACTGAATGTATCAGCTCAGACACACCAGGAGCCAGTTACCTACGTTTAACGAGTTTTACATGAGTGAAGTGGACAAGTGTTGGGCACATTTGCTCCACTGCCAGAAATGGGAGGTGAAGCAGCGTAAGTGAATAGTATTCATGGTATAATAAATCGGTCTTCTCGTCTGAGAACGTCGCGTTACGAGGCAGGCAGATGTCATGGTCAAACAACAAATGTATAGGCAGTAAGTGAAAATGTGAAAACGGACCCCCCCACTATGCTTAACCCGCTACCTAATGACTATCCGACCCCATTCATGCATGTGTGGCTAAGAGATGCCTAAGAAATTGTTAATGTCAGTAAGGGACTCTCCATAAACCCAGCTCTCAAGGTAGCTAGCGGACTGGATAAAGACGACCAAATCTATATTGTGGATGTGCAGATTTGAAGAACACCTTCAAATTCGTAGGACCTTGCCTGTAGATTCAACTTCAAGACTTGGGTCTACAACCTTTTTTGAGATATAATTACCAGTGAGAACAAACGAACAGTCAAACGTGTTGCGTAGCTTATGCAAGCTTTTAAAAGGTGTGCATCAAACTTCCAATCACTATTCAGCAGTTGATTCAAATGACTGGCCAATGGGTTTAAAAGAATGAACCAACTGGGACCGTTTTTGAAGACAGAGGTAGGCGTTACTTAGACCGAACTATTTCAGTCATAATCTGAGAAATGACCCATTATAACACAAGTGTTTGATAGAAATACAGTAAGTCGGAAACAACAGATGTGATTCCTTCTATGGTTCTCCTCTTAATCAGCCTTTTGTTGTTGAACCTGAAAAGAATAAGAACGGTGCGTTTTATGTGTTGCTGAAGAAATTGCACATATTTATCCAAAGGTTTTCCGCAAGCCAACATACACGCTTTCAAACAAAATGTGGGTTGTCAGGTATCATTTGTTAGCTTTTCGTCACCGAATCTGTGAAAAAATCGGCTCCCACATGTAACTTTCTCCTCTTTTACATGGACAGTGGCTGAATATCCAGATGCTCAGACTGAATGCAAACAGCCGTCACTCTCACTAACTTGTCAATACTGACCGTTGACGTGGATTATCTTCAATGTTATCTATTTGTCAATAGGTAACTCACGAGTCATCTGCGCTGAGTCACGACTTAACACAATTTCGTTCACTTTTGCATGCCTTCTCCCAAGAAAAAAACAAATTAAGCGATCGACTGAACTGTGAGCAAACAGTTGGAAAGGCACGACTACAACCGGGCTTTAGGTGAGAGGATAAGCGTGCGATTAACCGACTCAGTAACAGTCTGGCCATTCCCTTATTGCAAACTGATCGTTATTTAGCCTACGTATGGATTGCAACCTTGTCAGTTGGTGAGGGTTAGTTGGTCTTTCTCTATCTAACCCTCAATTTTACCATGCAAGGACAGTTACCGTAAAAGAATTTACGACAAATATTGTTCATTTGGGGTGATGATTTAGGCCAAATAATAAGACCATGTAATGGAGCGTTAATCGTCTTGCAGTGAAATCCCTGGCGTATCCAAGGATAAGTCACAGTGCGAAACATATTTTTCTTTTTGTCATGCTCTATTTGGTACTCGTGTTTTTGAATCCAACCAGATGGAGTGGTGATGGTCATACTGGCACTTCGCAAAAATGAATTATACACCGAGTGTCTGTTATTCGGTAGCTGTTACTCAGGCGATCAATGGTTAGAGGTAAAACCATAGTGCCTGAATGTACTGGTGGCTGAACCAACAAAACTTTGATTTTCTCACCACATACCAGATGCCTACTGAAGCTGGAATTCTGCATCGTTCACACATGTGCCATTACATATGCAGTAGTTTCAAACTCAGCGTTGAAAAACACCTCGCGTTACACATTGCCAGAAGCAGAGGAGATCATTGATTTCAAGGGCTTGCTACGCAACGAACGACAATACTAGAGTAATCTGAAGCGTACTATGAGAGTAACGGAAAAAAGTTGCCTTTATGCATCATATCTGTGGGTCTAGGATCATTGTGCACGAAATAGAGATATCACTCTTAATGGTAAATAAAGTAACTGTAAACAAAATACCAATTCGGACTCAACAACAACGCTCCCTCGGATGAGTCTTGTTCCCGGTGCCTCACCTGCTCGTCGCTTGCCGGATAACTCGATCTTTATTTCAACATCACAAACTACTTGTATGACTTTACCAGCCGTCGCCTGTAATTACGGCTTAAATGAGTTTAGGCGAACCGCTGTCGGCTGTCTGTCAGCTCATGCATTTTTCCTAATTTGACAGGTTGCATTCAAAACGTCCGCTCAACACAATACCATCCTTTTCATTGTTTGTACAGTTTAACTGGACCTGGCTAAGGGCTCTGTTATTTAGCCGCATTGCTTTACTCAACCTTAGTGAGACTTCAACTACACTTCTACTGAAACATTCTTCAGAAAATGAGTAAAGGGCTTCATTGACTTAGATCGTCGCGTGGGCCAGAAAGGATATTCGTGCATCCTCCAGTTAGAAGTTATGGCTGCTATGTGACTGGTATTCAAATATCGGAGGATACCCTCAGTCAACTGTAGGTTGACAGAAAACGCAAAAGCTTGAGTGGGTGTTGCACGAATCGCGCCGCAGTTTACCTCTGAGCACTGCTGGATAGACCGAACTTTATGAATGTGTTGAAAAATGCCACTTTATCCTAGGAATTCGCGGGATTTATCGAGAAATTTTGTTTTTTTACTTCTGACGATGTAAGCGTCATCAATGTTGTTTGAATTTCAAATTTGACACTTGCTTCTTATTAGTTCTGTCAGTGGCCCAGCTCCAATGCTACGCAAAACCATAAATATAGCGTCTTAAAGCTGAGGAACGAACGAAAATCGTTCTAGAGCCGTTTTTTGTCAGCTTGTTAGAGGGTTCATATTTGTGAGAGATGTTTTCTACTTGTACTCTGGTTTATGATACCGTGCCTTCCGACCCTGACCAGGATACTGCTCTTGGTCTTTGTGTTCCTTCTTGTCTTTTTAGCGGGTCGTAACAGGATGCATGGTCATTACCATGTACGAGTGATAAAACGTTTGTAACCACATGCCCTAAGTTCAAGTATGCCTTGATTGTTAATTCTCTGTTCGCTTACTTTCCAGCTGAGTGTGTGCCTCACCTGAAAACATTGGTTCTGCAAAGTTGGAAATTACTTACGAATTAGAGACGAATCGCCCGGCAAACACGTAGCTGAGTCGGTCAACTTTGTCAAGAGTAGGCCACTCCACTGACCTACAAAATAGTAGAAACCTCAGAGAATAGAACATTTTCGTGGGACTAATTTCACAGTTGATTAGTGCTTATGATTAACACAAGAATGGTACTTTTCACTGCAGTAAATATATTTGACTCGAGAATAGGTTGCTTTCACCTAACTGAACATTTTTATTTATTCGGGATCGTTCGTTATCTCTGGTCCATTCGATTGTCACGTGCCTCTGGTTTGGTCGTCTTTTAATTTACTATTTTTGTAATTTCTTAAGGATAATTGTATTCATTAGCATTTCAGCACTTTGAATGTAGGAGTGGTAAACCGTACATTTATCAATTAATAAAAGTATGCTGAAGACCGAACTGAAGACTACAGCATTCACCTAAGACGTTTTCGTTTTGTTAGGCAGTCGCTGGTATTTGATGTGTTGGTATTCAAACTTGTATTGACCAGCAGCCGTGTGGCTTCTCTAAGGATTCCGGTTGCAACCGTATTATCCGGCCTGTCCGTTCTGCACTCATGATTCTGTGTACGCCTGCTATAGGAGGCCTGATATGAACTCAGTGCCACTTACTTCAGTCGTGCAATTAATTTCACACCGCTAATGTTTGATCTTCTCATAATGATTCAACTATTATTCCATTCTTCAGGGTCGTTCAACCTGTACTTTTTCTAGCGCTGTTTAACTCACTCGAATGTTCTAAGCACTAGTAACTTAACTAGCTTTCGATTGCCGCTGAGTGGGCTGGGGCCCACCTCGCGCTTCTTTTCTTTCTTCTCTTGGTTGCTGCCGCTGGTCCAAGATTTGATTAGAACTAAAAAATTACATTCCTAAACACTGTTGGAAACATACCATTTGTTTCTGAACCCTAAGGCGTTTTTTAGTTCGACGCCTGTTAGGACTAGATTTCGACTACTCTTCAGGAAGAGCATTGTAAGTTGTTGGTGAACAAGGGTCTAGCGCATACCCACTTGTCCACTACATACTCCATGAATGTTTCTGGTTAATGCGCTGTCGATGTGCTGTGAGTTTCACAAGAAATTTGTATTGTCGTACCATTATATATTGTCGAATACGCTACAAACATCTGAGACTTGATGTGGTGAATAGTACTGAGCATATAATTTCACCTCAGTTATTGAAGTTCAGGTTGTACAGTTTTTGACACGGCGCGTAATTCTAGCACAAGCGTGTGGTTACCGTTCATTTGCTGTGTTCTGCACAATTCGGATATACGGGACACTGGTCTCGCGTTGAGTTCTATCTATTCAGGAAACATTACATTGGCATCGTGGCAGTACTCACTAACAATGAGCCCTATGCCTGTCGAAACTTTGGACATTCATTCATCCCCCCGTGATAGAGAGGATCATTTTGAACGATTTGAACTATAGTGTAGGACCACATCCAGCCTAAATGAGGAGAGAAAATCCGCCTTTTTCCTCTCAAGAATTGGAAAAGAGGCCTATTGTCTTCTGAAGGATCTACCTTAACCAGAGTCGCTGATGGATCTCTCGTACAAACACGAAAGAAATACTGCTCGGTCAAGTCAACCCTGTAAATTTTGAGGTCGTCGAACAAGCCAAATTCAATATCATGCAGCGTCAACCGGATCCACATTCAGGCAGCGCGGTGTGGTTTCGGTGATCAATCGGAGGTCCAACCTCGTGCCCAACTCATTGCCGGAATTAATGTTGTGCATGTACATAGACAACTACTGCCACTCCCAATACCTACGTATCAAAATACCAAAGTCATCTGTGAGCAGTACGAAGACGTTGATAATACAGTACAAAGTGGAAGTTCTAGTGAGGCCCAAGTATTGTGTGGATCGATGAAAAATCGACCAACAGAGCGCAGTATTCTGCGGCTATCCAATTCAGCTCCTAAATATGGTTCTCGACTGGTTTCTCAAAATTCTTCGCAACAGTCGACACATGTAACTGACAGATTCGGGGATTGTGCCTCATGTGGCAAGAAACATTCCCGATACACATGCATTCACCGCAGCTTTATATGCCACAAGTGTGGAAAACGAGGTCACTTACAAAGTGTCTGTAAGTCGAAAAGAAATTGCCAATTTACAGTAACTGGTCAAAATGAATTTGATGCTACATGTGACAAGATAGAGTCCTTTACTTTGACAGTTGATTCATCTACTTCAGGACATATATTTCAAACCCTTTTCACAGTACGTGACACGAGGCATGATTCTATTATGGACACTGGTAGTGTAGAATCTATTATACCCCACAGACATCTGACACAGTTCTATCCAAATTACACACTGCATCCTTGTTCTGTAACCATGCGAGGAATAACTGGTCACTCCATTCCTGTTTTGGGTACAGTCACTATTCCGATCTTTAATGAACAATCCAAGCCACTTGATTGTACCTTTGTTGTTACTCATCATGGCCCATCCATTTTGGGGCTAAAGGTTTTAAAAATGCTCCATATCCAGGTTCCCTTGCTTGTACCACCGAGTGATTCCACAAATTTGAAAAACCTAATTCTCAAGTGTTCGTAGGCCACGGGCGGCATGAAGAGACCTCCAGTTAAACAAGAAGTCGTATAGTTCCCTGTGGACTCCGTGAACCAGTAACTAAGGTGCTGAACGAGCCGGTAGAAAAGTGTCATTGAACCTGTCGATTCATCAAGTTGAACCACGCCGATTGTGAAGTCTGATGAGGATATTCCGCGTATATGTGATGATTATCGACCTACTGTAAATCGATGTCTTAGGCAATATACTTGTACCACTGCTGAACCTGAGGACATTCTGAACAAACTTTCGGGATCCAGAGTGTTCTCCAAGATTGACTTAAAGAATGCATATCTACAAATTCCTTTGGATAAAGTATCAATGCTGATAACAACAATCAATACACCTAATGGACTTTTTCAGTACCGATTTTTGCCGTTTGGACTTAGTAACTATCCTGCTGTCTTTCAGCAGGTAATGAAGGGTATGGATGATGTTGAAGTATATCAGGATGTCATCGTACCTGCTTCAGACAAGTTAACTAATGATTCTCGTCTTTCGAAACTATTTCAACAGTTTTTTGACGAAAGCATTGCTGTTACTCCAAACAAATGCGCTTTTACTGTAAGCAGTTTCGAGTGTCTCGGTTACTTAGTTGACGGTAACGGATTCAAATCTGATGCCAAACGTCTAGACTGAGTTAATGCACTTTCACCCACAAGCCTATCTGAATTACGTTTTTTGTTAGGTGCTTTGTAGTACTATTCCCATTTCATTCCAGCAGAAAGGGGTCATGCTCAGACACACCGTGAAGCTCTGGCGGTATACTAGGCGGTAAAGTGTTTGGGATACCATTCAAAATTGTGTGATCGTGAAACGCTGAAATTCACCTATAATACTGACAAGTCATTGGCACGTTCATCAGCAGCCATGGTTCAACGATGGAGCATAGCACTCAGCACATATGACTATACTATGGTGCACAAATCAGTCAACCAAATCAAACAGGTGGATTACTTGTCACGTGTTCCATATACATCTGAGCAAACTTAGAGTAGTGATTGCCTTCTAATCCAGCCTCTGCCGGTTGGCCGAACAAATGATTCGCGATACTCAACGTTACTTTTCACCCATCCTCAGCGCGCTACGACATGGTTGGATCCCACAAGTCAGACGGAAGTTTCCCATATTCTTTATGCGTCGGGAAGAATTATCACTCACTCCAGATGAATTATTGTGCTTGAATTACAGCACTGTTATTCTTCCAACTCTTCGTAGAACTGCTCTGGATTATCTACATTCTGGACATCTTGAAGTTGGAAAGATAAAGACTCTGGCCAGATTAACGTGGTGGTGGCCAGAGATTGACATTTATATTTGTCGTCTGGCTAAACGTTGCTCATCTCGCCATCACAAATTCCGCAACCCACCTTTTAAATGGACTCCATGGCCGACGTTAACTGAGGCCTGGCAACAGGTTCATGTGGATTATTGTGATCTTTTTTGACGAGTATTATGCGCTTGTAGTGATTGATTCATATTCAAAGTGGCCGGAAGTGACATTCACAACAACGCCGAGTGCAGAATTCACCATGTGCGCATTCTGAAGAATATTCAGCAGAGAAGGTATTCCTCTTGTGTCGGTGACTGACAACGGTACCCATTTCACTGTCAACCTTCTAACTACTTGGCCCAACGGCATTGGATGCAAGCATCTGTTTACTCCTGCTCGACATTCCTGCTCTAATGGTCAGGCTGAAAAATTTGTTAAAACACTCAAAAGTACTATAGCCTTTCTTCAATGCACTACATTCAAAGACCTAGAAAAAGGTGTCAATAATTTCTTGCTACAATATCGCAATGTCTGCCATTCTACTACACAGGAAAGGACCGCCAAACTTTCTAAAGGAAGGTCTTCGAGGTCAATGTTGATGTGTATTCAATCCTCTGAAGTCACCTTTTATCGTGGCAATGACTTAAGACCTTCATCTGGTTTACTTGTAAAGAATCTTGGTAAATGCTTGAACCGAATTCAAGATGCTGATGATTTGACTGTACATAATCGATACGTGGATCAGATACGTCTTGAGGATATAGGTCAGTTTGTTCCAAATTCTGGTGTGACTTCAGATAATGACGAATCCGTTCAAGATTCGAATTCGAACCAAGAAATTACGAGCATCGTTCGAAGGTCTTCAAAGCTGCAAATGATACCCAGGAAGGATTTCAAGACCCCGCAGTCCCATTCAACATATGCGGATGAGATGAATGTAATTGAACATAAACTTTCACGTCAGTTATTGAAGTTCAGGTTGCACAGTTTTTGACACGGCGCGTAATTCTAGCACAAGCGTGTGGTTATCGTTCATTTGCTGTGTTCTGCTCAATTCGGATATACGGGACACTGGTATCGCGTTGAGTTCTATCTATTCAGGAAATATCACACCTGTTATCAGCAAAGTTTGTGTTTCTTCCAATATTATTCCTGCCATCTTGGAAAATGAAGGCTGTTTCTTCGCGGAATCTTGCAGTCCATATTGCCGTTGCTTACTTTAAGTTGGAGAAGACGAAGGTGACTAATTGGTGAAGTACATGTGTCTAATCTCATCTTTTGAGTCAATGAGAGGTTTGCATGGTTTGTGAGTTCTGTAGGCAATATATAATGCATTTTTTATTGCGAATTCTAAGCTAACAGCCCCATCTATTCTTGACAGTGAAATTGCTCTCTAACAATGCGTAGTCTCTTACGGCCGGTGACCTGAAGCTGCTCATCGCAATATTGACGCCACTGGTTCCTGACTTGTCTTTATACTCGAGAATTGTATGCAACGCCTCGAGAACGGCGCTCCTTAAAGTCTATTGCGTGTACACTGAACTCTGTAATCGCTTACAAAATGTACATAGAAAGCATAAGCTTAGAGACCATGACCACTTAACTTTCCAAGTTAACGTCGATGGGCTGCCTCTTCTTGATTACTTAGGCATTTATACTCGTTCGCGTTATTCGGCTGCTTGCTAGCTGTCGATCTGTGATTGATTCTTACTGTGGCGGTGATTGTCTGGAGCCTTTAAACGTATAGATTGATAAGTTTGTCACAGAGACCGAAGACATTCTGACGAACAGGGCCCAGTTAGAAGCGTCCGAACTAACATTTTTTGTGGCGCTTCATTCCATTATCCGTGACACACCTGCTCGTTGCCCATGCGTGAAATCAAAGGTCACAGCGGCTATCACGGCTGTAATAAGTGGACTCAGAGAGGTGTGTAATACGAAAGTAGAAGAATGGCCTTCTCGGTATCTGTGAAAGAACTGAAGGTGCATTCCAGTCTTTGAATACGACTTGACGATGAACACCACATCGGTGTAACTTCTTTACCTGAGATGACCATTGATGTGATGCCACAGTTCCTCCTTGACTCCATGCACCTAGTATTCTTCTGTGTTGTTAAGCGGTTGATCGGACCGGGCGTTAGTCCGATACCGTCCGTGGTGTTCTCATTTCAGCAAGTATGCTGAAGGCCATCGATGTCAACTTGTCCGTCGTATCCAGGAAATGTTGCTCTGTTTTGTCTGAAAGGTAGAAGGCCATCTAGTGCAGGCAATTTCTTCTGTATTTGAGACCAGTTGTTCTGAAAGTGTTCACGAAACGACTGTTATTACAGATTTCAGAACTAATTCTTATCCATACGCATTCGTTCCCACACTTCACGTGTATCACTTATTCACATTGCTCCTTATCTCCTACTGAAATTCTTTAATCTGTTTGTTTTTTCGTGTGCTGACAACAAAGTTGCATATACTGTGAACCACCTATCCCATTTGTATAACGATGTTGAACAACATTGCACATGTTCTGGTCGTTTCCACTTAACGGTTTCAAGTCTGAAGCGAAGCGGCTTGTAAACGGGCCAGTTACCTTAAGTACAGAGGCACAACTCTGTACATGGACGGTTATTCTTTGTGAAGATAGAAGATATAGATACGCCACAAGACAATACCATTTGCCGGTTAAGCGTGCCACCCATCAACAATCGTTTATGTTCAGGGCCAACTTACCGTTATCAAGCAGCAAGCCGGATAACTGTTATTATTCATAAACGACCTCATTCAACTGACAACTGTCAATCAAACTAAGTTCATCTTTGGCCTTTTCTATCTGTCTGACAGTTTTGTAAACGAGGATTCCTTTCCTGCCTTCTTCATACCTTCCGCTCGAAGTCAGTCAGCTGACACAAGTGTTAAGCGTATTGCCGGCATAATTTGCAAATGCATGTATATACATGATGTTGAATTTGTAAGTAGTCCACAATTGAATTCAACAAAATGATATTTATTATACCCAATTTCCGAAATCATCCGGAAAAGTACTGTTACACGTTGCAACCGTTAAAGGAAATTAATTGTTCTTGCCAGATGAATTAAGTGGTTGAGTTTACTAACAGTCACGAGATGTTTGTCATACTAGGATGCGTGGCACTAATGTGTGCTTAGCCTTTGTTGAAACCGTCACAATCCATAGGGCATATGAGAAACCGTACCTCTTCCCAAGTACTGGAAGTTACAGCGTCTTAGCCCTAAAGGTTTTTGAAAAACCTGATAAGATTCAATTCGCCGATTACTTTAATCACATATACTTACTGGAAGATAAGACGGTACGAACAGGGGGCTGTGATGACGTCCGAATTTGTGGATGTTCCGGCTCGTAAACAAAGAGTCAGGTCATTTTTCCTATCTTAATATCTCATCACATGTCACTATACAGAAGGCCACGCAAAACGTTGCCGTCTGATGATGACAGCGCCTGACTTACACAAATCCTGGATTATGTACAGCAAGGTGCTGATACCTCAAAACAATGCCCTTGATACAAAGTAAATTTGTCTTATGTAAATCGTGTTTGGTTTATCCGAGAAATGTTTCAATCCCCAGGATTGTATCGGTAGTTTCTTCTGGACCATCATTTCCATCTGCTGAAAAGCTAAATTGCTGCAGCAAACGACAACAGTTTGAAAAACAGATATCAGAGCTCCGAAGCGACAACAAGGAGCTGAAAGAACTGTTGCACAAGTCATTAGACAAACTCTTGTCACGTGAGGTCATGATGAACAATGTGATGGTGTATATCAACAGCGGCCCAACGTTCCAGTCGCGTCCGCAGACGCAAAACAGACCGAAATAACAGTCAGCAGCTAGTAATGGTGTATATTTATCTCATTCGTAAAGATCGATATATTCGGCGTGCCTAGCTACAAGGGCATGAAGATTAGTTCTGATGATGATACACAACTCACTCTCCAGGAAGGACACACTCAACGTTGTTGGAGGTAACAATCCCAACTTCGTTTATCCTGGGTAATTTCACAGGTTGTTCTGTCGGCCAAGACGACGTGAAGACTAGTGTCTAAGTTAAATATTATGAGCGGGTCGCTTTCGGATGGTTTGTCTCAATCGACCATAATGCACAGTTAGAATACCTACTTGGGAGTTGGCAGGATCTCGTAAGGTGAAACTGAGTAGTTTGGGTCTGTATGTAATCAAGTTTGGTGCCCTCTAGGGATTATGCAAATCTGACGTTTCATCAGCGGTCGTTAAAGGGTGATGCAATGCAAGCAGGTCTAAATGGTTCGCCAATACAAATTATCTTCTGATGTTGCCAGTTAACCGCTAGTCATGTCGATAGTTATTTTGGAACACAATATATGGTTGAAAATTGCGATTTCATGTGTCACCAAAATCACGCACAACTGGGCGCTTTTGCGAGATAAAACTGTAGATTTTGCTGAGAAAACTCCAGATAAATCTTTTACGAAGGGAAACACCGTGGTTTTCTGAAAAATGTGCTTAAGTTTTATCACAACAAATTTGATGCAATGAGCAGATTTCGAGCATAATCAATTTTCTCCATTATAACGAGAATATTGTATTCCATAAAATCTGATTATTTGAAGTGAATAGTGCACTTCAACATTTTAGAGATACTTGAAAAATTCATTCCGCGCCTAAACGGCAAATTTCAAATTGTTTCGTCTTTGTAACAGCATACTGCGAAATGCTCGTGTTCTCAGGTGGGTCACAACAAGGTAACATTCCGTGGTGAAGGGACTGACGTGAGTGGTAGTAAGTTGCTGACAGGGAATTGAATGTCCACATGATAAAATGGACAGTGTGAAAGTTAGTCAGAGAACTGATGTGTTGAAAGCCGTATTCACAACCACCCAATTGAGTACATAAACTCGTACGAAGAGTTTATTCGGTAACACATGCAAGACGCACAACAGCGTGCTGTGTTATATGATGCACCAGTCAGCAAGATAAATCTCACAATTATTCGTTGTTTCCCTCTTTTGTTGCTCCCTGCGCCTCGTCCAAGTACGTGGCCGCCGCGGAACCTGAAAGGAGGAGGGAAATAGCACAAGCTTTTGGGCACGCAGCTTGTTACTATTGCATACCAGTGTTTTGACCGACCACCACGCCCTAGCTCAATATGAGCGGAACGACATTCGAGCTGCCCACCATTTCAGTAAAACCCAATTTTGAATAGGCTTTGAACTGACGGAACTCGTTTCGACCACCGAATATGGTTTATATCAGGGACAGTTTCGGTTTGTAGTTGTTCTTAGGGTGGTCATTGCAAATCACCCGTCTGAGCATTGTGCCAGACATCATATACGGTGCCTACTTACAGATGAAGTTGCACAACAACTATTGATAGCAGGCGCTGTATTTTCTTCATTGACTTAGACTTTAATGCATCTTTGTGAGCTGTTTGCGCGAAAGGATCAGCCAACACCATTTATGATAGAAATTTAAAGCGGCATCAGAGATCCATAAAAGCTATTGCCGAATGCATTGGGACTGTCTAGAATAACGCACCTGAAGCCTTTCACACTTTGATCTTTCAGCAGACGACGCATGGTTGTCATGAAGATTTCCAGTCGAGATTTCTGATTCCAGTTGATGTAATGGAGGACATAAGTGAGCATGGGGTTTTCGCACTACACAGGTCTATATATATATATATATATATATATATATATATATATATATATGCGTGCCGGCATCATCAGAATGCTATGGACTAGATGTTTTGTATCCAGGAGTGACAGCTGACAAGGCAACGCCTTTCGTTGGTGGCAATTATCTTATTGCCAGTGATTAAATCAAAATGGATCCAAGAAAGTTCCACTTGCATTTGACGATGCGACAAAGTACAGTGATGTCACCTTGAACAAAATGCTCTATCGAGGACTGGATCTAACAAACACCGGGGTAATTTTCTTACTGTCCTTTTGCAAGGGTCGAAGTGGGTTTTCTTCCAATATGGTGGAGATTTTTCTAACAGCGAATCCCCCCGAATGGAGCCCGTTTGTGCTTAGTTTTCTTCGGAGGAAGGACTGAACCTGTACTAGCCTGCTGAAAGCCTATGAACGGAATGATCAAGAGGAGTTACACCAACATCCTTACTTAGCAGAACTGTGACATCGGGTAGAACATATGAGAAGGGCATTGGTCGTTCGATGAGGCACAGACATCTGTGTGAATTGCAGACATCAAAATGCGTAATCCGTCAAAAAACGCCGGACTATGCTTCTTTGGAAATCCCAACTGGGGGCACTTGCTTGTGATGGCCTCTCCTGAAATGAAACCGGTAACAGCTGTAACTAGGCTAAAAGTCGTAAACCAGCAAATGAAAACAGGCATTACGTAGCAACGGGCCACCGCATTTCAGAAATAGACTATCAAGCAATGTAGTTGGGGCACACATTACTGCTTACTAGTGAGTGAAAAACCTAGGGGCTAGAAGTAATCACGAAAACGGAGAACCAAAATCCTCCAATAAGGAGTTGATTTTTTTTCACGCAGAAGAATACTGCAGATTCTGTATCACGATAGGGCGGACGGCTACATAAAAATCAAATGTGGCTGAGGGTAGTGTACGGTACCTGTGCTACGGTTTTCCGAGTTCTGTGGCAGAGGGACTACCATGACGAAGGAAGCCATCAGAAACCACGTAATTACAACTGCTCTATTTAAATCGCTGCTATTTTTGAAACAAAATAAAAAAGCAACGGGTACAGGAATAACTGGCCCCCAATGCTCGCAAAGCAGCCTGATGTGAGCGGTGAGCATTGTTTCAAAACCGAACTATATCGTACCCAATATATATATCACAATCTAGGGGATAGAAAGTTGATCACCTTTTTGAAGCCTTGATTTGGCACAGAATGGAATAGGGAGTTGGATATTAGTAGAATTTTTGTATACCTCTGACGCTAATTGGTTTCACTACCCTGCAAAATGGAAACCTCATGAACGTCTTGTGTGGCACGGCAAAGTTTCTGCATACGAGGAAATCTACTAGATTCGAACTTGGTCATTAGTCTTCAGAGCCAGATATACTCACACTTCTTTATTAGGGAGACAATATACCCCGCTCACTCAGAACCGCTGAGTAGGGCTGTCAGCTGAACAGAAGACGGCACAGTTAGTGTTAAAGAAGCTGCCTGCGTTGAGTGTCTGATGAGTGTTATGTGTTTACAGAAAGTTGATGACCACATTCCCTGTCCTTATTTATTCCCTCCTCGTTGGTTCATCTCCTTACATTGCAATTCTTTTTTATTATGATTGTGAGCCTTTTTTGAAAAGATCGACACAACCACTCAAGTTAGGCGCGTGACAAATCACTCGTCCCGTGAATGTTAAGCCTGATGTATTATTAAATCTTGATGTCGCTCACCTGTAGAAACCTGTTTCCGCGTATTTTTTCTTCCTCACCTTCCATTGTCGGACCTTCGTTTAATTAGCGTTTGACTGCTTCGCCATTACGCGACTGTTGCAATTGATCATATTTACATTAACCGTCAATCTCGGAATTCGTATATGTGGTGGATTCAATATCGAGGTTTGTTGTTATCTTACTCTATTTAGTTTATCATAATTTTCTTGATTAATGGCACCTTATCAATGAGACACTCGCCAATATGACCGTCTTCCTTCTTGGACCCGAACCGGTTGTTCGACAGGCTCAGAATTTGTAGACGCTCCTTGCTTACAGACGCGACTATGTTGCATCCGGCTAATCGATAGACGTTGTGAGTAGACTGGACGTTGTTCGAACAACCACTGGACTTCCGGGATCAACGGTTAGCCTCGCGTGCAATCTGCTGCCGGAAGATATGGTTCAATACTATTAGAAGTCTAACGAAAATGACGTAGTGAACCGTGTGAGTAAGATGCAGTGGGAAAGCGAAGAACTGCAACGGTGGCGTTGTTTCATTGGTTATCACAAAGGCATGAACCTTCTACTAGGGAATAAGCAGGTCGTCGGAAGCCGTAGTCCAAAATGGAGGCACATAGGTTTGTGGCTCCTCAGGAATCCAAATCAGACGTCACGCGTTTTATCGATGTGGGCAAACGGAGCAGTGAATGCCTTGAGGCAGACTCGTTGTCGCCTCGAAAAACATGTGACAAGGACAGCTGCAGTAAAACAACGGCGTTTTTATGGTTATGGTCACTTGTGGACTCGGGTGCCTGTAGACGTAGGAACTAGTCGTGACTCTGGAAAATCGGACCTTAGGTAGTTACTAAGAAGACTTCCGGATGGGGTTAACCAAGTAGAATATTTGGGAGTCACTTGAGTAACCTCTTACCCAATCGGCCCACAGCACAGCCGCGGTAAACCGCCTAGGATAACATTGTTTGTGCTCAAAGTGGCGTAAACCCCCATATATGCTGCATACTTAGCTGCTTGTTTATATCTTCTCCTACTACTCACATATGGAATGCTGCTGTTTGACGGTTGATTGCTTCCTTCAAGTTAGTTACCTCTTTCTATTCCTTCCAGTTACCGCCCTAACTTCCAGGTTTGTATGGTTGTTATCCTGATTTAAGTGGGAGATAGATAAAGGTTGTCGTTAACTGCATTAAACCAGTTTGGTGCTAGCACAAGGAACTGTTTTTCTTGTCCACGTCGACTGGTCTATTTTAAAACTTTGCTGCAGCCATGTGAATCAGGTGAACTGCATGAAAGAGAGGGGACATAAAACAGACATTAATGAAAGTAAACAGCAAATGTCAATAAGTTTATAAAGGAAAACTGACATAGTATCCAAGCCAGTTTAGGGAAACCGTTTCATCTAGTATTGAGCCCTGACCTACGCTTAATCTAATACCGAATTCTACCGATGAGCTGGAACTAGAATAAGCGTGTCCGCATTTCGGCCAGCGTCTACTAAGTCCTCGGTCTGCTAATCAGTCGATTGTGATCAAAACATTCCGCTCTATAGGAGGGTTTCTTAATAATGAGGTGTTTTGTTAAAAATTATCAAATCAGAAGGCAGAACATAAAAACAAACGTAGATATTGAATCGACAAATATTAAAAAGTCCAAGGGGGACTGTTTAAGCAAACACGGCTAAATAAAACGAGTTAGGTAAAGGTGAAGCGGCCTGGTTTAATTGGAACTAAGTCTGCGGATAAACAGGGGTCCGGTGGCCGTAGGTCCATATGAGTTAATTGCGCGAGAACAGGTTTCAACAAATGATATTAAGTCCCAGTAACATATGGAAACAAACGTTCGTCAAAGAAACCAACCGCAACGCAAGTAATTTACATATTTGGATCAGCCTTTGCTAAGACGGCTTGTAATTCCTACCCAGGGGATTTCGAAGTTACTGAAAAAGAACATTAACAAGAGGGGAATAAGTGAAAACAAGTAGCATGATGGCCAAATTTCTATCGTGTACGTGACCGTGGTCACATTCACCGCAGACAGTTACTCTAACAGCTAAGTTTTATGCCATTCATTTCAGGTTTTGCACACCGTTGATCATTTCTCGTGCAGTGCTGATAACATTTCATGCATTAAATATTCCTGTTTGCTCCAAATGGTTTTTTGACCGGAAAACCTGTTGGATAGTTATTGAACACAGAACACGCCTTCAGTGCTTCCTTGCTAGAACGACTGTTGTCTGGAGCTGTGTCCAACGCTTATGCTGCGCGGACGTCACCACTGTTATTGGCCAAGGCTCACGACGCGTCTAATTGACGCTGACCTTTCTAGTGCAGCCAGTCAGACGACAAATGGATGTCATTTATTTCGTTTTGTCTGGCTGTACTCTATCCTTTGCCGTCGGAGCCGATCGTACAAGTGGCCCTATCACGTCATTGATTTAGATCCCCGTGTTCACGTTCATATGACTGGCAAAGAGTTAGACTACAGAGGCATCGTTGTTAAGGTGGTGCAAAGCATCCGACTCGAGTGTAGGGCCCTGGTCAATGGTATCCATAAAAAAAGGAGCAGCAGCGAGGGCCTCCTGTGTTCAGTGGCCGCTCAATCATTGACCCCTGTCCGGAAGCCAGCTGCAACGACCAGAGGTATTAAACGTACGAAAAGTTATTAACAATATGCAAAACACAGACAACAGTGTAAGAAAGGAAGTACATGGCGGAATGTTACAGAAGCTCGAGCTTTTCCTCCAATCGGTTCTTGCCTGCAACTGGGCACGAGGCAAGTCTCCGACTCAGTTCCTCTCCTAACTAAGTTCGGATCAAAATAAACTGAGGTTAGCAGGGATATTGGTCTACGACGTCTAGTTGCTATTCGAGCTGTGCTCATTTTACTCACAACGACCGTCAATAGACTGTATCTTGAGTGGTCGTGTTCATAATACAATGAGCGTCTATAAACTTCGAACCGGATGAGCAACCGCTGAAGACAATGAAGACGGTCGTGAGAGCTAGTTTCTTACTGATAAATTGCCAGCACAAGAAATTCATTGTAAGTTAGCTGGAAGAAAATAACAAACCTCTACAGTGAATCTACCAAATTTATAGTTTCCGAGATCAGCGATGGATATGAACACGACCAAATACGACAGCCACGCAATCACGGAGCGATAAATTACAAATGAAACCAAAGTACACACAAACAAATGTTCAACAGCAGAAGGAAAAGACGAACCGAGTAAGAACAAGCCTGGACAAGTAAACGACATCAAGCTTTAGTAACACCTCTTGACTAACGTTTGTGAGAATGGTTACTTGTCGTGCGCTCAGTCCAGCTGGTCCTGTCAGCCCTCAAAAAGATGGCTAGCAATCATGCCCAAGAAGATTTCGAGCGGAAGAGTAGGGAGCAACGAGAAATGTATAGATGAAAACAGAGAGCGTGATCACCGACTTTAAGTCAGACATGGCAGTCGTCAAGTACTGAACGCAGGCAGATAATTCAACAGTGAATCCAACCGGGCCAACGTTTTTGAATTTATGTACGTGCCATGCATTTAGGTAGACAAACGATAAGTTGGCGAATTCACCACTCAAATTTTAAAGGTGAATCTCAACACTTACAGGTATTTGCTACCATTAGGTACACCAGATGATGTTAGACACTTTGCTTCTGTTACGCAGCATGCGGTTAAGTGAGCCGAGACTCGCAAAGTAGACGCCTAACATAGTATAGTCACCGGAAGCTATCCTAAAACTCCAAGGGACTTCCACCTTATAAGTGATGAACCAAAGCCATCAGAGAGCACTTGGATCAAACTGCACTAGCCTGACGGTCGTTTCAGGTTTTGCATATCTTTACTGAAGGCACAATGTATGCGGAGGAGCTTGTTGGTCTGCATTGCCTCATTGTAGGGCCCACCAGTTGTTATGAGCGGCTGAAAACCACTCAGTTTTTTGTGTACCATAAGTAGGTAATTGATCAGAACGTTAGAAAGTCGGGAGCCACGAAACTCTGCGAGGTGGTGGCGGAGCTGAAATACCCTCATACCAAGTTTCATTAGCCCCCACGAAGAGGCGCCGTCACTCGGCAGCAGGGTAAGTACCTCTTCTATGTAAGTGGGGGTGACATTACACGCTTCACAAGGGCTCCCCACTGTTGGAAACCTCAATACTTCTGAGGTAATCTAGGAAGTATACAGTGATGCCAGTGGTACGTTTAGAACGATGTTGCTACAGTTTTTGACTGAGGTTAGTGATATCACCACCGCGGGAGAGGAACAAGTTCTCAGAGTTTCAGCCCCCATCATACCAAAGTTCCCTGGCAACATTTTGGACCTAGCGGTCGAAACGTCCCTGAGTTTGTAAGCCCACGACTCGGCTGTGTCCACATCAAACCAAGAGTCTGTCATCAAAGTTATTTTTGGGACGTGACTATGGAGCAACTGGGGTCTGACGCAGAGCTGCTGAGCTGTGCGGATTGTCACAGTACACGCAAAGCTGGCAACGTCTGGACACTACTTAATAACAGTCTTGTGAAATTAACCATTGCGAATTCCTTTGTAGAACGAAGTCGACATTTCGGAAAGCCACGGTTATTGAGAACTGAGGCGGAAAATGACGAGAGGCACCAAAGAAAATTTCGGGCAGTGTAAGAAACATCAGGTGATTACATCGAGTTTTGTAAGTACAAGTTAGCTGGAAAGAGATATTCTATACTTCAAATAGGATCAGGTTTAGAACGAATGCAATAACAAATCATCCCAAAACCTCAAGTTCTTCTTTGTCTAAATCCGGATCAGTGGGGTCATCGGGCGGTACGGCTGATAGTGACATTAGTGTTGTTGGGTCCAACGCTGCAAAAAGCGGAAGCTTCCGGAAGATGTTGCGAGGTGTTACACACTTAGGACTTTGGAAGTGACGCGGTCGAGTTCAGAAAAGTTATTGCTAAAGGTCCTGTGATGAAACGACTTGAGATCAGAGGGGCTGAGTTAAGGGGTGAACTGACTGTGCGAAACGTGAATAAAGTGGTACTCACGTAGAGATGTGTGCTTTCCAGACGGTGATTTGTGGGGAACTTCTCACTTGTTGCTTATTCAAACTTTCGAGAGGGTGCCACTCCAGATTACTGGGGGGTTTCTAGGTTATGTTGAACAGCACGACGAAAAACGTTCTATATGTGAAAATACCAATCCATAAGTCTGGTATCCGTTATCCGGAGATGGTTGGGAAGAATTATACAGAGTAGGTTGCGAATCATCTCACTGAGGTTATCCCTACCCTTACAGACCAACGTGGAATCCTGCGGCAGAAATATTCTCACACCAGCATGGTCACCCCTTCGCTGAGATGAACAGGAGGTTAGACAAAGATGAGAAATTGCGGGCTCATCTTTTGAATCCCAGAAAACGTTGGACTCAGTGAACCACCCAGTGGCAGTCTCAAAAGCATGAATTTCCTCCTGTCCACACGACCACCCAGGCGGTCGCGGGAATTCTTAAGTAACCTGTCCTTATAAGAGGATATGGCAGAAGGAAGATCCGCGGACGGTGTGGTAGATGATAGGTAGTTACAGGGATCAGTGCTGGGATCACCGCTGCTTCTGATAATGAAAGCTAATCTCACCAAGAACCCTGAGAGTGATTGCCACATCTTTGCTGATGACACGAAGCTTACGGGAAGCTATTACGGCGTAAGATTTTGGCACTTGAAATTGAACGCTCGAGATTTCCCGGACTTACGCCATCGCGGCTCGGACTTTATAAAAAGGCGGCAAGTCTGAGGCCAAACCCAACTTAAACATGTTGTGCTAAGAGGGACAAACATGAGGCGGCGTCCAGTGTAACCACATGCCAACCGTCAATGGAGACAAATGCACACCGGAACTTCTGTCGACCTCGGGACTTCGAACAGGCGCTGGGATGATTGGATGGCGTTTCCAAAAGTAATGTCTGGAATGTTCTTACCTTACAGAATGTAGCCTACGACTTTGAAGACGATAATGATTTTGTATACAATCACGGGCGAACATGCGGAACCCACGCCAGCGTTAGCGGTTTGTATTGAAGTTACACTCGAAGGGCAACGTGATAGGCACGGTGGTTTTTGGATCTGATGAGACTCGTCTGGCGCGGTTGTAGTCTCTGTTATTTTGCAGAGCGGTGAATTCGTTGAGGCGTGTTTGGTTTGTTTGTAAAATCCGAACCCGATTTTGACTTTGTTAGTCCCTGTTGTATGCAGTAAACGATCATGGCGAATTTCGTATCATAACTGCACAGTATTTACTTTCTTTCTTTATTAACTATCACTGCTTACCTAGTAAGACTTTCCTTCTTGATATTGTTCGACATGTACCCACCTTCATCCACACCCGATTGTTTTCATGAGCTCACTCCCCGTTGACTGGTGGCCGTTGGCGGATTTGTGTTCTGGCTACTCCATTTTGAATGCTTTCTTGTTGGATAAGTTGTGTGTCCGATTATTTCACATTCAAGGTGAGATAGCACCTTTATTGTAATTTTGTTCAATAGAACCCTGTAAATTCCAATCTTTTCGATCGCATTTTCTGAACTTTTTTGACTTGGAAGACAGTCCCGTCAACCCGACCGTCTGAATAAGCGTTATTGAAATTGTCGAGTACGCGATACTGATTGATTTACCCTTAAATTACCAGAAGCGATTTAACGGTGGTACTATTAGGACCACCCAAATATCACAGGAGGTTTAGAATTTTGGAGAGATCGATGATAATCTCACTACGCAGTTCTCGTCGTATACATATGTCCCGTGAATGTTTTTAGTTGAGTGGCAGATAGTCGTGGATGTAGATGAGTTCTGTCAACCGCCCGCTAGAAGTCGCCCAGATTTGCCCAGGCTGCTTGCTACAACAGGAAGAAGGGAGCTAGGGAAACTGAGCATAGTCAAGGACTTGGGAATGCCCACAAAATGATTTTGAAATGCCTAGTCAGAATCTGGGGGTGACAAAAACGGAAATAGTGTGACGAACTCCATGAGGAGAACTTTTGTCTCGAAGAAAGCAGACGTGCTACTGCCGCTTCATAAACTTCACGCATGGCCACCTCTGAAATGCTGCATGCAGGTTTGGGGACCAAATGTGATAAGGACAGTGGGATAATTGGAGAAATTCGAAGCTGTTTTGTGAAGCCGACGGAAGGAACTCGGGTTCATTTATATAAACAAGGATTGGCAAGATTCATCCTGGTTAATCATCTCAGAGATGACCTCGAACCTCTTTAGGGACACACCGGAGTTGATTTAGATCTTTTTTCAAACAACTTACAAATTCCTGCTTCAACGATCACTATCTTGACCGATGAAAGACGGAATTTGCCTCAAGGCGGACTCCTCCGCATGCCAGTTAACCGAACGCTCGAATACGCTTCTACCGAGTTTACTATCTTTTGATAAAGCGAAAGAGTTCAGAAGAAAATGTGAAGATTGTTAATTCTTTATTTTACTGGAACTCTTTCGAGAACTTCATGTATTATGTTCCTTTTTAGCGATATCCTTCATACAGATTTCTATCATTCAGCTTTCTTCTCTATTATCCGCTAGCGTTCTCACTTTTGGCTCCAAGGGTGACCCATTTTTCAAATCAGTTCTAGTCCAAATGCGTCAGTGTCGTGGTTCAATCTCATTTGAAATTCATTCTATGATCGATGTACTTTTTCAGTGAAAAGTTGAAGTTGCGTGTATCAGTAGTAATCATGAACTGACATTTCGACGGCACTGATGATCTGAATGTCTCAGTTCTTCATTCAGCATTGTGAAGGACACTGTACTACTACAGTCGTTTTTGCTTTTAACGTGAAAAGAAAGATCGAAAACTTGCATCGAACCACTGACGTGTGACAAAGTTAGTACAAAATACGAGATCAAGGCACCCGAAGTATATCTCTAACCCAACTGACAGCTACCTGTGGTGGACAAGCAATAAAACATGGTTGCAGCCACACTATTGCTTGTCACTACGCGCCCCAGGTTATCGAACGCAAATTTTATCTACAAACCCTGAAGACCTCCTTGAACGTGCCTCTATTGTAGTGAGATCACCTTCGAAGTCCCCAAAATTCTAAACTCCCCGCGAAGTGAGATTTGCCTCACCAGTACCACCGCGCCTGTTCACATTACCTTAGATATGTAAACTTACTACAAGCCACTAACATCAAAGTCAGTGGGCCGGCATAAGTATCGCAGTTATGCTCTCAGTCGTGTCATGAATTCGCACTATCTCTACTCCTGTAGGTTACATTCACTAGGATAACAACGTTGAGCTATTACCGTTAGGAACGCCGTTTAACCAGTCTAACGCTTGTTTGAATTCTGAAGGTCGACTGGAATTTTCCGTCGATGCACTCTTCCACTCTCGCGGCTGCTGTGCGGTTGTGCTCAAGGTGCTCTCACGTCCATCTCCCTAGCACCCCTTAATTGTTACGTTGAAGTCTGTTGTGAACGGTGGGTGAATCAATAAATAAAGCTTGTTTGCAGATTCATCGTTTTCTCCCTGTGACTTCCGATTTACGGTAGCATAAGGTTGGGGAAACTCTGGGCGCACGAATTCAGGATCTAGCACTTCAGTGGAAACATCTAGCCAATGGCTGCGAAATTGCACGCGTTTTCGTTTTTCCTTCCCTGCTTCTTGAGGGCAGCTAGTTCAGAATGAACCCCTGAAAAGACTTTTAACACAGAACCCACCATGAACTGCGCAGCATCTCGACTGCTTAAGTAATGCTACCTTATAACACACCCGCAATCTGATTTAAAATTTCAATTTTGTAGATATATCTACAAACTTGAAATTCGAATGACATTGTCACATACCTGTATCCCGCGCCATAAAGATACTCCTTGTCATCGCTGGGTGACTGATCGTCGAAGTGGAAAGCTGAGGATCATAATCAGCTGACCTTGCTTTCGTTAATGAATCTCCCATGACACTTTCCAAGACCGAAGAAGTGGTTGCAAGTGGACGATCGTCTGGATTTTTAAGTCCACATAAAAACATCGCTTACCCTGGAAGTGTTGAATAACTAGAGGAATCAGTTGTTCCTCTTCTGCCATAGTAGCCGTGGATGTCTTACAGTTGCCTTCAGAACGCTCCTGGCGCGCTAGTTTAGCCAAACGGTAAACGTCAGCACGCGAGCTGCCCCCAGCCTTTTCGACACCTTACTGCTCACTTTCCACGTAACGAGTTAAGCAAGATGGCGTAAATTAGTCCTTTGGCGCGGTCATCATTAATGCGATGTGGTTCGATAAAACAAAATTCACATGAGTGATGTAGGTCTGCTCACACGTTTTTGAGTATCAAAAAAGGTGTGTATTATTTTTATTAGCCTTTACACCCGCAAAATGATACACAGTAATTAGACACAAGAAAGTTCGGTGAGTGTCCCTTTTGACTACTCAAATATCACTCAGGGAACAGGCTGTTCCATTGTGCTACTAGGGTACATTCGCGAAAATGCTGTCTTTTCCCATAGTAATATTTCACATAATCCAGCAATGGCGACCGCTTCTGATCTTCCGTAAATGCAGTTTTGTCCACAGAATAGAATGAAAAACTGCACCCAAAATACGTATGCGCTTCGCGTTCGCCCGTCCCCTTCAAAAAGTATATGTTCTTTTGGTGAACCAATAATTGGTACATAAACGCTGAGGCCGGAAATACAATCAGTAATAGTGCATATTCCTTAGTGTATTTGTTAGAAGCATGCAGGGACATGTGCTGTCATCGCGGATATTTTTAGGCGATGCAAAATAACAAATAATTAAACAGCACTGCTAACGTAAAATTTGTCAGCAAGAAGCGCGTTCTCGGAAAGAATGGGTTTGTAATTAACGAAACTTTGACGCATGCACTAGGAAAAAAACAGTTCGCCTGTTTCACAGATCCACTCCAAAATATGTGACGTGTAATGGAACGAAGTGTTGGGTCAACAGTACTACCAAGCAAACACGAGGATTCACAGTAGCTGTCCACAATAGATTCCACCACACAAAATCTGCTGCGTATTGCAAGGAGATTCTCCCTTCCAATAACAAAAAGATTACAGCAGGTTCGATTCCTTCGGCGTGCTAAAAGAAAGTCGCCACGGTTAGCCCTCGATAACCACGACCGCGTGAAAGCGGAAGGCGAAACGCACGAGGACCAAGCGTGTATTGATTCAAACAGTAGACAAGTAGCTAATATGTACGATGAACACGACAGGTAAGCAGAATAGTGCGTACCAAAAAGACAAAGGTGTAACAGACTCTACATAAACCCCCTACAGTGGGAGAGAAGAGAAAACGCTCGACAATCATGGAATCGAACAGTAAGTCAACGACGATTGTCGTTATAGATTGTCGGCCATCCAAATGTTCGGCCAAAACGAGTGTGTGGTTTGCATGTCTTCGGTTGGGAGGCAGGAAAAAGGGTATGGTCATTAATGTCAAACATGTGTCGGGTAGACTGGACGTGGTTTTGTGAGTCGGTAGACGGATCCAAGGGACGCTGGCTGAAGTCATCGGCATGTTTAATGTCTGAAGGACGAGACAGAGACGTTGAATCACGGTCGGCCTAGGCAACTTTTGGTCTCCAGTACTCACCAAGTGACGTTCCGTTCCTGTCAGTTACAAAATACTTGTCTTTACGATCAAGCACTCTGAAGGGACCATCATAAGGCGGCTGTAGAGATGTTTTAGGTGAGCCAACGCGAATGAAAACAAAAGGGCAAGTGCGCAGATCACGATGAACTTGTTCTTGGCGCAGCGTTCTCCGTGGAAGAGGAGGTTGGATATGCCGCATGTGATTCTTTGTACACGTGAAGTTACTCGCATCATGACTCAGATATACCAGGTGATTAGAGAGAAACTCTGCAGGAATACACAATTTACAACAGCACATTAGTTCTACTTGAGTGCCCCCAATATCCTCCTTAACAGTGGTTCGCAAGTCAGTGATAATATGAGGTAGGCAGTCAGACTATTTGCCACCCGCCGATGTTGCTATTGAAGACGATTTTAGCTGACGGTGAAACCTTTTGACCATATGGTTTGACAAGAAATGGTACGCAGTGTTTGTTATATGTTCGTATCCAATAGCACGGTTCAAATCACGGAAAACAGCTGAAGTAAACTGAAATCCACGGTCAGTGGGGATATTGGCTTGAACGAAAAAATTCGAAATCCACGAATCGACAAAACTGAGTGCGATAGTTTCCGTTTACGTGTTGTTCAAAGGAAAGGCGATGAGCCATCTCACAAATCGGTCCACACAGGTTAGATGTGTATAACATTTGGAAGGAGAATCGGGACCAAAGGTATCAAGTTAGACGTGTTTTAAACGTCCGCCTGGTAAGGCAAACGTTCCCGGAGTGCTGATGGTGTGACGATAAACTTTACTACGTTGGTATTCCAGGCACTGTTTGGCCCAGTTACGAACACCCTTACGAATTCTTGTCCAAATGCAAAGCTAGCTTCGTTGAGGCGTGTATGCTTGGACGTGACAAAGAATGGAGGCGGCTAGGAACATAAAACCAGTGTGTGAAAGAAACAAACGGTCGTGATATACCGGTAGACATATTGCAGTGACCTGGGGATACCCCCGGTCTGCCTGCTGTAGGATGTGTGAAATACTTCCTAAAATCTCAGCATATACCGTACAAAGGACCTTAAGGATCGTTGCCTGCCGTCTGCCTGATGCATATGATCGCCTTTGTTCGTTTGCATGCTTTTCGGCATATGCGCGTCAAGCGCGCCACACAACTTTCGCGGCTGACTCGCTCGATTGGCGGTCGGATCCTTAGCCTCCCTAGCTATTTCTCGTATCGGTGTCGTCTAGCGCTGATCGAGACCATTTGTAATTATCTCATAAACTTTTTCGATCTCCGCGACCATCTGTATTTATATTTCGCGTCTGGTATTTCTGCGCATACCTGAGGAAACGTTATTTGGTGCACGTCCGCACTAAAATGTCTCACGTAAGAGAATATTCTGTTTGAGCTAAGGGAATATCACGTAGTTTAATGGGGGAGTTGGCACGAAGTTGGCGAAGTTCTGGGTCAGTAACCTGAGACTTCGCGAGGGAAAAAAGAAAATCGATGACACTTGCAGACATTTGACTGAAATCCTGACGAGACAAAGCGTCAGCGACGAACTTCCTGGAATGGTCAATGAAACGGATGTCAGTAGTGAACCAAGAGATGAAGTCCAAACGTCGTGTTTCTATCTGGCTGTGAACGGAAGGCAAACACAAGTGGTTTGTTTTCAGTAAAAACAACGAAGTTGCGACCTTCCAGAAGATTTCGAAAGTGCTTAATGGCAGGGTAAATAGCCAGTAACTCACGACCAAAATTACTGTGCCGCGTTTGCGCTGGTTGTGGTTTTCAGGAGAGAAAAAACAAGCGCTGAAACTCCATCACGATGAGACTGGACCTTGACGTGGTGTGACGGCTTGCGCATCTCGATAACCTTTCGGGCTGAACTGGACAGAGTTACTCATACCAGGCGGGCCAACAGGTAGAGGTCTGACAAACAACAGTCTCCTGATCCTCCAGGTTTGGGGTTGGAAGATGGTTGGCATCTCTTCCTGAAAAACGTACCATTTCTGGTACATCACCACCCACTCGCTGCCTTGCGGTACAGACTATCGAGCCAAAGGCTTTGGTTGAGAACCCTAATCGTTCTCCTGTCTAGGTCTGGGCGTCCTGGCAATATCTCAGCCTACACACAACCATGAATACTCACAACATAAACAATTCCATACTGCATTGGCCGTCTCGCAGTATAAACCGGGTCGCCCTATGTGCTGCATACAGCAGGGTGAATAGGCGAAAACATGCTACTGCTGGCCCCTTCCCCACTGCCCTGTCAAACTTAGCTCTCAGGCCCCTTCCGATTCCCAATTCTGATAACTCCTCTGCAGGTCCCACAGCAGATATAATTAATCATAGTAACACTGTGCCGATAAGTCCCAGCTCTCGCCACTCAGTTCCAGACTTCCCTCGTCATGTGCTTTGACCTGGAACACAAATTAATATAGGTGCCTTCAACGTTCGTACTCTAAAACAAATAGGTCAACAGGCTGCTCTCGCACGAACGTTGGACTCGCTACATATTGATGTTTGCTGTATCTCAGAGACTAGAATCGACGACAGTAGTCAACGTATGGAATTAACAGCAGCTGCACTTTCTACCCGATACTGGTTATACACTTCATGTGACTCTCCGGCCGCCGTTACCGGTCAGGCTGGAGTAGATAGAATCCTCAACACAAAGGCCACAGCCGCGCTGATACGCCGGATTCCTGTTAATAGTAGACTTTGTGCCGTCCGCTTGGCAGGTTCTGTTAGGGTCAGTTCCAGACGCAAAACCGTCAGAAATCTTTTCGTTGTGTCTGCTTATGCTCCAACTGACTGTAGTGACGTCGGCGTCAAGGACATCTTTTATTCGGATCTGGCCGCTCTCCTCCGGTCGACACGTGGTTCTGATATAGTCGTTCTGGCAGGAGATATGAACGCCCAGGTCGGCCGCCTTGGTGAGGCCGAATCTCGTTTAGGTGGCAGGTTTGGGATAGCATCACATCGCTCGGACAATGGCGGGCGACTGTTGCAGCTGTGCGCCGAACATAGGCTGTTTTTAGCCAGCACTAGTTTTAGGCATCGTGCACGTCATTGCTATACTTGGCGCCCTCCCTCTCTGAGTCAGACCTGGTCTCAGATAGACCACATAGCTGTTAGTTATAGGTGGCGGGGTTCCATTCAGGACTATCGTTCTTATTGGAGCACGTACCTGGACTCAGATCATGCGTTGGTACGTTGTCGTTTCGTACTCACTTTTTCTGATAAACGACCCCGCCGACGGCAGTGATTGGTTGTTGGGAAACTGGCTATACAGTCGTTAAAGCATAAGCATCAAACCAGCTCAGAATTCTGTCTTATTAGTTCTCACTCCGAAGATCCTGATCACTCCTGGACCCAGATCACACAGGCCATTCGTGAAGCAGGTACTGTGGCATGCGGCACGGGGGTACATAAAATGAAAAAACATTGGATTTCGGAGAAGTCCCTGGAGTTGTTAGAGGCCAGACGGAACATCCCTCCTGGCAGTTCATATAACAATAATGGTATAGTTCTCGATGCATCTCTGGGCATCACGCTCGTGAGTGCCTGATCAATGTACACATTTTGAAGCCATATACACAGTTGAACATCACAATTGTAAATTGTACAATGAGTCAGCCATGTGAACAAAGCAACAAAAGAGATATTACACAAGGGAAAATTTCAAATTTAGGAAGAAAAATTTGAGATACATATTCCTGAGACGATAGTATTTGGGATCTACAAATTTCGATAAACTGATTGAGTTCTTACGTCAATCGCGACTTCGCAAGGTGACCACTGGCCTAGTACTCAAGGTCGTGCCAGGAAATAGGTGCTTTTGTAAAGCGCAACCAAAACCAGCGAGCGCGCACGGATTGAATTTGAGTTGTGTAACGAGGCATGCTGCCATGTTGTCGGTCCCACTTTAGCTTTCGTTTGTGTGAGTCGTGTGCATGGCTTACTGGGCCTTCGGCTCATGCTTGTTCGTACTGTTCCTCTTTTCAGGACTGTTGTTCTACCCCCTACTTTGGAAGAACTCTGTTCCCCGATGCCTTCATACTTCTCCAGATTCGGGCGGTCAGAGCAGAAGCGGCTGGTCCGCATGTTACGCTGTGAGGATGGAGGAGAGGTACTTTCAAAGAATTTCATCATTCCCCTACGTGAGTAGTCCCTGAAAAATGTGCAGAAAATTTTGCAATGATGGGGGGAGATGGAAACGCACGTACTTTTGCGGAGGAACGGATGGCCCTCTCAATCGGACGTCATTCTTCTCTCAAATTCCAAAAAATTTTGAGGAACTCGCTCAATCTTCGCGGGATTTTGAGTGTCCTGAAGGGGTGGAATGTTTTCTTACGTAGGATATATAGGTGAAACCAAGAACGGAGAGCGAAACCACGCGATAAAAGGGAGAACGTAAAACTAACTATGTGGATTGTGACGAAGGATGAAACATGTGATATTCAGGCATAACCTTTTCATGTTATGTTGATAGCATCGTGTTAATTGATGAAATATGTACCATATGCGAACAGCTGTTATCGAATGACGCGAAAAGAGATCGACTGTCACCTTCCACTAACATACGATTAATGCCGAAGTTGGATACCGATTATCTCTGTAAGGCCGGTATATAGAATGAGAAGAATGTTCGACAATACTGAAAAGTTGCCACGTAGTCTATTGGGGAGGAAGGAGTTGCAACAGAAGGTTTTCATGTAGTCATGTGACCAACAGATTGAGTTTTTTTTTGTTTTCAAAAAATTTCATCATGTTCAGCTTTTGCCTGATGGGTTGCAATACAAACACACTAGCTATGAATAAGTATGGAGTCAAGGCGTACCAGTATGATATGGCTATTAATAACGGGCTTGTGTATATTGACACCTGTACGTGTCGAGTATAGACATGTTGTTTAGTTCGCTGGCAGGTTTAAAAGTACAAGATCTGTCCTGAAGTTGATAGTTTCGATCAGTTCGATGGGTGCGTGGCGTAACATCACGAGATGTTATTAGGTCCGTTTTCAAATATATCGTCCTCAGGCAGGTAGAGCTTGAAAATGAACATGACGTTCTTTATTGTTAGAAAAGTTCCTAAGCTTCGTTTGAATTGATGAACGTTCTTACTGGCTCCAATTGCGTGCAGAAGTTTGTTCCAAATGAAGGAGTATTTTATCGGTAAAACTATGAAGGCAGTTTTTGTAGAATTCGAGGGCACCCAAAGTGAAGTGCCTTTATCTGAGGTTATACTTTGACGTGTGTTGTGGGGAAGTCGCAAAAGCGACGTTGAATTTATTGTTATATACCACATTGCATATGAGTGCAAGGTCAAGCTTGAGTCGCCGTAACCAAAGAGGATCGCGTGCAGGCGTCTGGTAGCGTTCTGTGTAGCTCAGAGGAGGTTGAAAACCCAATAAGCTTTTCGTGAATGTAATTTAGAGACTTCCCAGAGTTAGCCTCTCAGACTTGCTCAGGTGGCTGTATATGTACGTGCAGCACTCAAATTGGGGTTGTATGCATAGTCTATAAAGTTGTGATTGTACAGTAAATATCATGAACGAGTGTCTGATGTAACCCATCGTCCGTCTGGTTTCAGCAACTAAGAAAGATATATGTTCTGTAAAGTTGAATGCTTTCGAGCAACGTAAACCTACGTCGAGTGCTGAGTTGACGGTTGATATGCTGTGGCCGTTCAGCTTTATGAAGCCATCTGGTAAGTGACAACCATGCAAAACGAGAGTGGATTTATTGACCGAAAATTTCATCAGCCAAGTCTGATATCAAGTCTCTAATGACACTAAGTCCTTCTGTAAAATTTCTAAGCATGGAGTGAGATTGAGAAGAGATATCCGTAGGAAACTGAAACGTAGCCTACATGCTGATCGTGAAGCTTGATTATTGGTAAAAGTTAAGGAGATGGAGACTGCTTTTGCTTCAGGAAACACTGGCAAACTGTTTAAGCTTATCCGTGCCACTGGTCCCAGGCGACCGTCTGTCAGTGAAGCTATCAGCGAGACAGATGGCACA
>QNGE01001894.1:111168-133205 GCA_008508345.1 Paragonimus westermani
GCCGAGTGCACATTTCATAGCAATTTGGGCATTGCATATACATGAGTAAACACGTCATTAAAATAATGTTGGGTGTCAAAGGCCAAGTGCTAAATGGTCTTGTGAGTAAGCCATATAACAAACCGTTTCAAGCATTAGTGTGAACTATTCGCTGTCTATGACGACGACGATGATGATGATTAGATGAGTACCAGTTGGATACCCATAACTACGGTGATGTCACCCTTTCTATTAATCTTAATTCTTTAAGGTCCACGAACGGTTCTTTCATGCCGAATGTTATAAGTATTTCTGCAAACATTTTTCAACGATAGGGTCCCACCTAAATAGAGTGCTCTTAAGCATGGTTGTTGTTTGTTTGAGGCCCCTAGAACTACGCAGGGATCCGGCCCAGGCGTAGCGATATGGACGGCGGTGGCCCCACCGAAGAAGATGGAATGTGTGTCCAAATCCAGTGTTGTTTTGCCTGTTTGGCTTAATCCTGCTCCGAGGAATGGTTCTGGTGAAGTTTCTGATGATCTGTTAGAGGAAGAGAAGATCTTGAAGACAAAGGACATGGAACTGAGACGTAGAATGCTCCAGCCCCACCTACGCAAGTCCGACAGGCTTGTGTTAGAAAACCTTCAACGATCGTTTACCAAAAGCTTATCAGGATATTCCTCTTCGCTCACCTATAGACAACGTTGTGGAAAACTTGGCATTGATCCACTTTGGCTGCGTAGACTAAAGTTGAACTTGACGCTGCTGTATAAACTCATACATTCGGATGCGATTACTTCAGCGATCACCGTACGCTTACAACACAGCCCTCCATATAGTCTAAGAAATAAGGATTTCACCTTGCCAACCCCGATATCCCGGAAGAATATACGTGCAAACTTCTTCCTTGTAAAGTATTCCTACATTTGGAATAAACTCCCAAGTGAGGTCAGAGCCAGTAACAACATTCAGCGTTTTAAAAAGGGTTTGGACAGCTATCTTACGTTAACAAACACGATGTCCATCTTCAAACTCTCTGTATCACCTGACGACCTTTTTGAGTGTGGTCCGAAAAACATTTAGCCGTCAGATGCGTAATACGCAGACAATCAATCTGCTGTCTAACGCCTGTCGAGAACAGCCCACTTGAAACGGTTTGTTATATGGCTTACTCACAAGATCATTTAGCACTTGGCCTTTGACACCCAACATTATTTTAATGACGTGTTTACTCATGTATATGCAATGCCCAAATTGCTATGAAATGTGCACTGGGCACTTAATAATAAGTCCAACAGAACGATGTCATGTGATATTTAGTTGTCACGCACATTTCATGCGGCCCTCCAAACCGTCGACTCAATTACCCGTTTACCCGGATAAATCTCGAGTGCATAGTAAAATACCACAACAAACAATAGATAGGGTTATATATTCCAGTTATCATAGCAAAAATAATAATATCGAACGAGTTCTTTGTCAAAAATTCCCCATATATATTGCCTGTCGTAGTAAATGTAATAACCCCATATTTTCTCATCTAACGAGTGGAATTACGTTCTCCCTCCCGATTCCCATTTTATCCATTGAGCGGGGAAATGGTTCTGCGACGGATGGACGCACGGAACTTCGTCTAAGCTGAACGGTTCACGAGCTGTTCAACTTTGTGACGTTGTCGAGTAATCGGCGAAATCCTGCGTTGAAATCTGCTTTATTTTGGGATTTTCCGCCATGCCTCGGCAAAGCCGATCTATCTTGACAATTTCCGAACGCCAGTTTTATTCCATAACAGCCAAAAATTCCAAAGGTGCGGTTGGACACCCTCCCGGAGTGACCTTGAAATATTTGAAAAATCGCTCATTATACAACCTTGTAAACAGTGAATTAGTGTAACATCCCATTTTTTTGAGACTGAATCGGTGAAATAAGCGAACTACCTATTTCTATGTTGCGTGCGTGAAAGTTCCATAAACTTCAGTCGTTCCCTCTTTGACTACGTAATTCTTGCAAGAAACTTCACGTTCGTGCTACTGTTAAATTATTCGTTTATGTATGGTTTGCAAATATCCACAGTGATCGCGCGTAACCAAGCGCGCTTCTCACACATGCGTTGGGAAATATATATTATTTATTTATTTAATATATAAAAGCCAGCGTAGAGCCATGGACCCCAAACCCCTTCTGACAGCTAGGGCCAAGTTTAGCAAACCATGTCATCCCATTCAACAGCAGGCCTGTGAAACAAACCCTTTTTAGACCCTGCTGAATCGTTAGAGCGGGCTCCCAGACCTTTGGTTCTTGAAGCTAGTCTTCCGAAAATTGGGGTAGACCTTTGATGGACCCTCGAAGAATTACTTCATCTTTTTCAGAAATTTTGAGAGTAACGTTGCAAATAAATTAACTGACAAAGAATCGAAGCTTCTATATTCGTTGTATCACTGTGCACTCTTGCCAAAGGAGGTGGGTTTTACAGGGCCTGTGAGAATTTTGCACCAGCAGTTTGGCGGTCGACATGATATTATGCAAGCGGTAAGTAAGGAGGTCTTCGTGGGTCCTAGACTAGTCGCTGGCGACGTTGATGGCTTGCGTGAACTAACCAGTCAGATGAAGGGCTCCCAGGAGATGTTGATGCAGCCGGATTAGGGTGCAGAGCTAAACTGTTCAACCAACTTCATTAAAGCAATTGCTAGATCGCCCCACCATCTGCAGAAAATACGGGCAGAGTTTGCCAAGGACATAACTGATTGCGAGAGGGAACCTACTTTTAGCGACTCGTTACATTTTGTGGAGAAAATTGTGGCAGCCAGTTCTAGCCAGTATGGTCAGTTGACTGCTCTCTCACACAGCAGAAAAAGTTACTCACCATCCTCCGCACCCTCTGGAATCAGGTACTTGAGGTGTAACGTCGAAGGTGAACTTAAAGTGTCCGGCATGTGAGAGCAATCACGATGTATCCAATTGGGTTCAGTTCAGTGGTCAGCCTTCGGAGCAACGCTAAGCAATGTTGAGGAGCGCCGGACGCTGTTTTGCCCGAAAGCGTACCATGTGGCTAAGTCTTGTGGAGTACAGGTACGATGTGCTGCACCGGGTTGTGGTCGACGCCATCATATGTTGGTCCATGAGGATAAGCCCGAACTGGACAAGGAGGAGACGATAGGGTCATCCTTATAGGGTGCTACGTCCACTGTGAGCGGCGTGCGTCTAGGATTCGTCCCGATCAGGTTGGTTGACCTGGAAGCGTCAGTGACAGCGTATGCCTTTTTAGATAACGGGTCTGATACTACGTCACTCGACGAATCTATCGCACGGACGATTGGTTTGCACAGCCCTGTCAAATGTTATTTCGTACTCTACACGGAACTTCTGCAAAACCATGCAATAAGGTCAGTTGAGTTGCAATCGTTGGATCAGGAGCATTTCATAACGGCTTGTTGAGTTCATACGGTGAAACAGCTGCTTCTGACCCAGGCTGACGTTGTTCACCAATCAGAGGTAAGATGGACTCATCTGAAGGGTGTTTCCTTGAACCGGCGTGGGGATTCTGATAGGACGCGATATCCTTGAAGCGCACTGGGTGCGGGAGCAGAGAGTTGGTAGTATCAGTGGGCTTTATGCGAGTAAGACCATTCTCGGATGGAGCCTCTGAGGTCCCTATCACACCAAAGCCCGGAATGAACGTTGTGTAAACCCCATTGGGGTACGTCCGGTCTCGATGGATGATTTGATCCAAAGGGTGTACAAGATGACCTTGCCGTGGAGACAAGATAGATGGGCATTACACAGCAATGAGGGGCCACCTGAGAAGCACCTATCTGCATTGAAGAAACGATTGATTCGAGATCCGGAACTAAATGCCAGTTACTCAATTGTGATCCTGGCGCATATCTGGAAGGGCTACAAAAGTTAGGGTGTTACGACTAGAGCACGGAGACGGTACTTGCCACACCATCCCGTACTTAATCCGATTAAGCCGGGTAAGATACGGATAGTCTTCAAATGTGCCGCTGAACGCCGGGGTATTTCTCTCAACAAAACCTTACTCCAGGGTCCGGACCTAAATAACAGTTTGTTAGGAGTGCTTATGCGTTTTCGCAAACTCCGATGGCAGTCTCTGCTGACCTTGGAGGGGTGTTTCTGCAAACTTAGATGGGGTTCTGAATCGTTTGAACAATAGCCATATACTTACGAGCTGAATGTCCACTCCTTCGGAGTGACGTCGTTGTCATCTTGTACCGGTATCGCACTACAAAACAAATAGCTGTGGATACTCGGCGCAAATGTCTACCGAAGAGTGTGATCGTAGTGAAGGAGAACTTCTACGGACGCGACTTCCCGGTGTCATTCGACTCAATATCCAGGGTAAATGTAGTAGATGAACTTCGAGCGATGCCGCAGCTGTGTGGGTTCAGACTCATCAAGTGGGTTTCTAACCGTAATGAAGCCATTGAACATTTATCCAATGAAGAGAAACTTATTGACTCACAGAATCTGTAACTCCACAGTTGTAAATACCAGCGAGCTCTGAGCGTTAGATGGCATGTGGCAGGCGACTGCTTTCGGTTTTAAATCAACATCCCTCACACTGATCATACGAAAAGAGGGATATTAAGTTGCGTGTCTTTGTCGCACGATCTCCTGGGGACAGTAGCCCCAATGTTAATGTTGACTTGCAGGTTGCTCCAAGATCTTCGTCAGCAAGGCAACCGTTGGGACTTCGAAATAAAAAAACATGATCGAGTGCGTTGGGAAGGTTGGCTGAATGATGTCAAATCCATAGACAGTGTGGCACTACCAAGATGCACTGTTCAAGGACTTTTGTCAGCAAACCTCATCGAATTGCATATGTTCTGTGACGTTTCGGAAGTTGGTTACGGAGCATTAGGCTATCTAAAGGTGGTTGCCTTAGATAATGGTATTCAGTGCAACTTTCTAATGGGAGAATCTAGGGTGGCTCCAAAGAAGGTAGTTGAGATATCAAGGCTGCAGTGAGCTGCAGACGCTGTCTTTCAGTCCGGCGTAGTTCCTCAGTCGTGAGTTGAAAATTCGAATAAGTAACGTTGTGCTGTCAACTGGTTCGACAATGATGTTGCAATACCTTGTTGTTGTCTGTATGCAGGCTCCATCAGCAGCAAGCCTCACGAACAATAATAATGGTAGTAAGAACAAGTGACTCAGTAGAAGTTCACAATGTGTTTTCGCATTCATAAGCGCTGGTGTCCTTTTAAAGTGCGCGGACGAGTAAACCACTGACCATTGAAGCTGCGACCAATCAGAACGCACCTTGAGCCTTGGAACGAGTGTGGGACGCACGGGATTCCTTGACGCGTATGCAACATACCTATAGAACACGTCACCGCGTTTCGCAACTTCACTCGCCAATCGTGTAGAAATCATCCTCGACCTCACTTCTGTCTAGGGGAGTGTCACATGACTTGACCAAGGAGATGCACCTCTGGTTACGGGGTCCCAGCTTTCTGTTGAACCCAGGAGAACAATGGCCGTAAATGCCAACCTTGGCGTGCTTGTTGAAGGATGACTCTGAGATCAGGCTCCCTCATGCGATTACCACGAAATCCGACTTTAATTTTATACTGGACGAGCTGGCATCATTGTACCTAGTTGTACTAAAGTACTGTGGACCATCGCTTGGTTATTCTGTTACGTTAGCTCTGTGTCCGTAGTGATGTGCACTGGACAAAGCGCGTCATTTAGGGTAGGAACCATTCGTGCGTCCGAACTCAATGTCTCTTGTCTCAAACTAGTGAAGCCTATGCGAGAGCGGGAGTTCTTCAAGGAACTCAGGCTCCCGAGCTGGTCCGCCATAAATCCTCGTAAGCTGAGTAGACTTGAGAGGTTGCGGCCAACGCCGATAGATGGAGCACTGTAGTTTGGCGGTAGAATCTGGCCAGGCGTGAAGCTGATGATCATTCCTGATCACAGTGTTGTCACGAGCCTTCTGATACGTCACTACCACGAATTCGAGGGGCACATGGGTGCCTCCGGAAAATGTCAAGATATGTCGGCTTTGGCAAGGAAGAGCGGAAAATCTCAAAATCCGGCAAACGATTGGGCAGATTCCAACGCAGGATTTCGTGGATTCCACAAAAACATCAAAAAATTGAACATCTCGCAAGCTATCCAACTAAGACGGAGTTCTGTGCGCCCATCCGTCATAGAAAAATTTCCTCGCTCAGTAGATAATATGGGGATCGAAAAGGAAGATGTGATTCTACACGTTAGATGAGATAATGTGGGGTTATAAAATTTACTGAGACAATCAATGTGATTATTGGAATATATAACACTATCTACTGTTTGTTGTGGTATTCGGGCATACGGAGAATTGAGTCGACGTTTTGAATAGCCGCATGAAGTTATCGTGCGCTAAATAAAACTCACATAGAAATAATAATAATAATAATGGTATATTTCTCAACTCATTCGTGAGAAACACGCTCAGATAAGCGTGATCAGTACACACATTTTAACGTGAATACATAACGTACACATAACTGTTAATTGTACAAGACACCAATTATGAAAAGAGTATTAAAACGGACAAAATAATAAAGCAAAAATCTAGCTTATGAAGAGGCAGATGGTTCACTTGCTTCTGATACAATAGTTCTCAAGATTTTCAATATTCGGTGAAGTGTTAGGTTGTTACATCAGTTGTTGCTTCACAAGGCTAACGTAGGCCTTATGTTCAAGGTCATGCCAGAAAAAGGATTTTCCCGGATGGAGAAAATGAATAGTCGAAGAATTTCGCCATTAGCTGATATGGATGGCCTCGGAAAACTACGTAGAAACTTTTGGAAAGATGAGGGAAGATGGGCGGGTACCAACTTTTCCGGAGAAATGGACGATCTTCTGGACTGGACTCCGTTATTTCCTCAAATCGACGGAATTTCACGAATTGCCCAACCAGTACAGGATTTTGTTTCTCCGAACGTTGTGGAATGTTGTCTTGCGTTGGAATTTATCGTATAATCAAGAATGGGAGGCAAAATTACGTGATAAGCAGAAGAACGTAAAATGGTCATGTGAAGTATGACGAATGATGGAGTCTGACATTTTCTGGATAAATCATTTATATAGCATCTACAATTTTGTGCTAATTAATAAAATATATATCTCTAACAAATAATTGTTGTCGTATAACGCGAAAAGTGACCAATTCACAGATTATCCTAGTATATGACTACAGCCGAATTCCGATGTCGATTTAGTATGTACGGCCGTTGTGTAGAATGGAAAGATGTTTAACAACACGGAAAGATTATCAGGTGGTCTGTAGGGATAGAAACAGGCGCGTATTTATATGTAATCATATGAGGCGAACAGGTTAAGTTATATATATTCTCTAAACTGTTTTAACTTGCACAGCTATTGCGTAGAGGTTAATAGCTATACAGAGCTGATAATCGTTGAGTATGGAGTCAGAGTACAGGATGGTTTGGTTACTGCTAACGGGGATGTTTAAGATGCCATATGTTGGGTGTAGTTCTGTTATGGAGCTGCAATTTTTCGACAAAGCTATGCACAAGATCTACCCTGCTGGATAAATGATAAGTTTCGAAATGAGGAATTTCTCAAGTGGCTAAATTGATAGCTTTGATCGGTTCGAAGTGTGTGTGGCGTTACATCCTGTGTTAAAGATTCACCCTCCGTTATTATTAGATTAGATCTGATGGTTAGATGTTATTAGGTCCGTTTTGAAAGATATCGTCTTCAGGCAGGCAGAGTTTGAAGATTCACATGACGTTCTTTAATGTTAGGAAAGTTTCTAAGCTTCGTTTGAATTGATGTATATTCTTACTGGTTCTAATTGAATGTGGAAGTTTGTTCCAAATGTAAGTATATATTTAACTAGGAAAAATTTGAACGGAGTTTTCTACGGAATTTAAGAGTTGCCAAAGTGAACTCTTTGTTCCTGATGTTGTATTTTGAGCTATGTTGAAGGCGAATCGCGAGTTTTACCTTAAATTTATTGCTATAAACTAGATTATACATGAGTGCAAGGTTTAGCTTGAGACGTCGTAGCCAAAAAGGATCCAGTTTAAGCGTCTGGCAGCGTTCTCTGTAGTTCACCGAAGGCGGATAACCCACCAAACCTTTCGTAAATGCACGTTGGAGACTTTCCAGAGCTAGCCTATCAGACTTGCGCAAGTGACTATATATGAACGTGCAGTACTCAAGTTGAGGTCGTACGCACAGCTTATAAAGGTGCAGTCGAGCTGCAGGAAAAAAGAATGAGTGCCTGATGTATCCAATCGTTCGCTTAGTTTTAGCTACTAGGAAAGAAATGTGTTCAGCAAAATTGAATGAGTTTGAGTAACGTATACCTAGGTCGCGGACTGAGTTGGCAGTTGGAATAGCATGACCATCCAGCTTTATAAAGTCCTCTGGTATATGACAACCGTGTGCGACAATGGTGGATTTATTGGCTGAGAATTTCATCAGCCAGGTTTGACACCAAGACTCTAATGACATGATGTCTTCCCGTATATTTCCTAAAGAAGAATTGAGATCGCCAGTAGGAAAAGTATAGACAAGTTTGATGTCATCAGCGAATAGGAATAGTTTGCCATGTTTGATAACTTCACATATATCATCTATATACATAAGAAAGAGGAACGGTCCCAGGACATCGTTCTGCTGGACGTATTATTAGGCGCCGCGTTCATATGTTGAGTGTCGTTGGGGTGGTTATCCACGTAATACGCTTTATTTTCAAGGAATAGTAGTATCAATAGGAAACCTGGTGTGGTTCAACATGTTCACGGAGGTCTTCAACGAGACCTTTATGAATGCCAGCCATGTAGGCAGGGACTTGGAACAACTCCTGCAGATATCTGGGGGCGAATAGGAGACAAGCGGCTACGACTGATTGTTCAACCACTGAGGTGAAATCAACACACAACTAAATCGGGCTGGCTGGAACTCGACGTAGAACTCGCGAAAAGACTCTGAGCCAGTTCTCCACTCGGTGTTGTAAACTGGGCAGAGAGACGGTGGTCTGTTTAGCGGTATTGATTCGTTCGCTAACGATTCAAGTTCACACCGAGTTACGCGTAATCTGCTGGTCCAGTAAATGCCTCTCAGCATTCAACGACAGAGATGATCTATCCTCGAAACGGTTAGCGAGAAGGCGCTCGTAATAACTGGATTTAACACGGTACTAATTGAACCAATGTACACGAAAATTGTCTCTCACCTCGAATGTGCAACTCCTCAGAAATCAAAGTGCCCGCACAACAAATCAACAACCAGGAACCGATCAACAATGGTGGACGAAAAAAGAGTTGCGCTCACTCAAACAAATGGTCATTGGCTTGATCAGAGCAAAACGACTGTTCATGCATCGAGAAACGACGGGAATCATAAGTTACTCAAGAAAAAATATGGAAGAAAAATGTTTAATTTCGGTATTTTGAAGTTTACAGGGCTCGGACTAAATGGGAGTAAGGGAAACGGTCAAAGTATGTTGTGTAAGTACAAGGGTGAGTAATGTATCTCATTTGTGGAAGAGAACAAAGCGTAGGGCCACCTTTTAACATCATGCAAGCCTCAGCAATCTCAAAATAACGCAAAAATCCTTGACAAAATCAACAATCAGGGTTGACCTTCTGGGGATAGTGTGGGAAGGAAGCTGCACGCCGAAGAAAAGCCGGCGATCGAGCGCTCGTTGGTAACGCGGACTCCGAGATATCTAGATGTGTATTTTCCAGCATGCAACCGACTTGGTTCGTGTGAAAACGAAGCGCGCCTGAGCACTCGTAGGGTTTTAGAACACGTTCCATCTTAGCATCCGTTGTCGAAGCGTGTACATGCTGAGCATGGAGACTATCATGTGAGCACCTTTCAGTGCCGCAACTCATTGCACAAGCCAATTCGGGCGGACGAAAGGACGCGGGTGGTGGATCTTCAATTCCTTTTTCGCCCTTTGCTGTGCGCGTCGGTAATAGCTCCAGCTGTGTCGTTGGACAAGCGTTTCGGAAAGGCGATCACCGGTAGTGCGGCCACAGAAGTGATCGCGGCGCAGACTAGCATGCCCATCCACCAAGCACCCAACCAGAGTGGACTGTTTCGGGTTAATCCGGACCGAGGTCGGACAAGCGGAGAATCGATGTAGGCACTGGGAAAGCCGGCGCCAGCAAGAAAGCCACAGGCAGAACCAAGACCACCGGCACTGTAGAACAAAACTGAATAGATTGGATACTGGGTATCACTTAGATTGTCCCACAACTAGTTTGGTGCTGGCACATGTAACGGACTGGCGCCCACACCCGCAAGCACCGTAGCGACACAGAAAATCTCTAGGGCCAAGGAGTGGACAGGGACTGGAGGTCGTCCTGGGCCGGTGCCGATTGGTTAATCGAATTTGAACATGAGGAACTGATAACCGTTGACAAAGAAGGAAATGAGAAGTTCGTAGTCGTGGTATTCAAACACAGGTGTGACGAGTGGTCGGATTCAACTCAATCGCCGGATCTTTTGTTAAGAGAGAGGATCGAATCCGGCACGGAGACAGGATAAAGCATTTCTGGTCGGTAGGGCCCTACGATGAAGTGGGGCAAGGCGAATAAAGCAAAACCGAACGCGAGGAGTAGGGTAGCCAGACTGAAAATACGACGTCGGTTGTGTTTTTGACCGTCGACGAAACTGATAATCACAGTGGTAAGGACTCCGGAACCCTCATCGCAGCTCGTTATATAGCCGACCTGACGGGTTGTGAAACTGAAAAGTCGTTCTAGCGTAGTCAACATGCTGCTGATCAGACCATGAGTGACCATGGTCTGAACGAACATGATCGAAAACAATCCTAAAAGAATTACAATCGGAGTGGTACATGGTTTGAGGCACGAGAACAAACAGTGAATATTGAGAGTGATTGGAGAAAGCACTCCTGACACCGGTGCCGCATCAGTCTGGTCAATTTAATCAAGTTCTCCCCAGCCACTAAGCGGCTTCTGCCACAAAGGGAGGTATGGAGACGCCTGACTTTTCAGTTCCCCTGATGTCGAAGAGTCGTCTATTTTGTCGGGGGAGGCGGTCGAATGTTGTTGTGAAAGCAACAATAGCGGATGAATCGGGTAATCTGGTAGAAAGCCAGCTCCGGGCGGTTTCACATCCAAACGATAGCACTGCCAACAAGAGGTTGGATCGCTGATGTTACGTGTGTGTCCAAACAACGTTGGCCGACTGACGACTGAAGATATACGAAAAGAGTTGGAGTTGTTGTTTTGCGGGCATAAACTGAAGAAGATATAGTAGGATGGCTTTGAGAAGTTCCGGGGAGTATCCGGATTACGACCGTGGCCAAATGTAATTGCAGCTGAAAGATTACGTCGACGGCGACATTTAAATGATGGAACAGTGGACTCGAATGCGTGGGCAGCTGCTGACGAAGTACGTCGTACGAGACCGGGGTGACGACAGTTTGTGATGAACTTGACCACATTTGTGTCCCAAGCTATTGGGATCTTGTTCTCTTGATAAATATCCGCAGTAGGGTGAGGTGCTCCGGAAAGAGTAGGGAAATACTTCGAGTTGGGTCTTGATAGATGGGGAGTGGGAATGTCAGGCTAGATTAAATGGATGTACTCACATTTCACGTTGAATTGGAGGCAGAAAATGTGCATGCACTGATACACGGCAGAAAACCGTATAGACGCGTGTCAGGTGAGTGTTGTCAATGTAAAAGGGTTTATGCTAAACAGTGCACTCAAACAATGGCGCCAATTCCATCGATTAGAGCGTCGATGGACGCTTACCTATTCAGGTACCGTGGGGCGGATTATTTCGGCTCATTCAAGGTGCGCATATAATGAATTGAGCTCAAACGTTATATCAGCATGTTTACTTGCTTAAATGCTCTGTTGAAGACTTTGTTGGAGCCGACTCAGTGCTAAAACGACGGCTACGGCGATTGGACCAGTGTGTGTTGGCAGGTTGACTGCCCAGTCACGGAATTGGTTGATATTTTAATCCTCCTGGTGCATTCATCCAAGCGATACTTGGGAACGAATGAGTTGAACTGTGGGATGAGTGCTGTCATCGGTATCACAACAACAGGTAATGAATGAAGAGTCGCTTAACACCTACATGGAAGAAGTTGAGCGAATCCTCAACGATAGGCCGTTCGTACCCATCTACGTTGACCCAGATAATTCACATGCGCTTCGTATTACTGATTTACTCTTGTCGCGCTCAAATAAAGCTCAAGTACAAATGAAGTGACAGTGCGTTTACGTTACACCAAGGGCTGGAAGCAAGCACGGCACACATCTATTGTGCTTTAGAGATGATGGTGGTGTGAATACCTACCCCAGCTGCAGATTACACCTAAGTGGTTGAATGTTCGCGTGACCTTCAGGTAGATGATGTAGTTCTTCACAAAAGGGCCTCCGGGGGTGTTTCGCCCCACCTTGTAATCGCCGAGGTATTTCATGGTGACGAAGGATATGTACGTCGGGTGTCGGCAAGAACTTCAGGTGGCACTGTAAGACGGGATATTAGGTCACTCTGTTTTCTAGAAGCGTCTGCAGAGTAACACCAGGTTTCTACGGGTGAAAAAACAGTTGTGGATCCCTCACTCAAAACAGTCGTTGCCGCTGTTTATATTGACACCTTGAGCTTGGAAAATCAGTCGGTTTTAGGGGCTCAGTGTTGAGTTTGTTAAGGTCTGCTGCGTTATTTTGAGGTCGCCGAGCGTTGATCGAGGTTGAAAGGTGAACCAACGCTTTGCCATCCCGCCTAAACAAACTACATTATCCATCTCTGTTCTCACACCATCTGCCTTTACCGCTCCCCCTGCCCCAATCCAGTCCGATCCCTGTAAACTTCCAAATGCCGAACTTAGACGTTCTCCCGTATTTTTTCGAGTATCTTATAATTCCCCTCGTTTTTCGATGCACGGACAGTCGTTTTGCTTTGACCCAGCAGATGACCATTTGTTTGAGTGAGCTCAACTCGTTATATCGTCCGCCATTGTTGATCGGTGCCTGGTTGTCGATTTGTTATTTAGGCACCCTGTTTGACTTCTGAGGATTTTCGTATTCGAGGTGAGATACTGAACTTTCTTGTACAATGGTTCAATTGGTACCGTATTAGACCCAGTCATTAGGAGTGCCTTTTCGTTAACAATTTCGAGGACAGATTATCTTCGTCGTTGAATATTGAGAGAGACGTCAACCGGATCAACAGATTACGCGTAAATCAATGCTAACTTGAATTGTTAGCAGACAACTCAATAATTAGTCGATTTTTGGTGATAATTCAAGGTCACGCCGGAACGTAGGTCCAAATGCATCTTCAGAGAGTTTTGTTATTACCTGATATAAACAGCGTCGAAAAAGTTTCCATATAAATGGGCTGTGGCAAGGGAGGGAGGAATATCCCAAAATCCGGCGACTCGTGGGACACACTCCAGCACGAAACTTTGCCAATTTTTTGAAACCCTTCGGAATCTGAAAACCTCGCGAAATGTTCTGTCACGCAGGCTGTTCTGCGTCTACTTGTCACAGGATTTCTCGCCCAACCAATGTTCATGGATGAAGAAAAGAATGCACTTATTTGTTGAATGAGAGTATAAATAGCGATCGCGTTGGCTGTGGCGAACAATGTGTGCAACTATTTTTTGACAACGTCTTTAGATGGTATTGATGGCTCTGCCTTTTTCAACAAAATATTTGATGTCACCAACTGGCTGTCACAGTGTTCTACAGTAATTGAGTGGCCGGCAGCTACGTTTATCGCGTGATAATCGAAACTGCCCTCGGTGTCTGGCGTCAATTTGTCTTATGGGGATGTTGCTTGGACTGAAACCCACATTTTGTAGCACGGTGGCTAAAAAGAAGACGAAGCAAGGGAAGCAACAAAAGTGATGAATCGAGGTTTCAGTAAATTGTGTAAACCATGTGGGGGGTATTCTCTCAGTTTTGTAGTAGCGGCCACGTCACTCACGGCCTGCAGACGTATAGGCCTCATCCTGGTGCTTACGACGACGAACCAATTATTGCAAACGGGCATATGTGTTTGGGGAAAATGTACGTCTCGATTATAAACATGTTTTCCTTTTTGTGTATTCTATGTATTGCTCATATAAGGTCATTCTGTTGGACTTACTAATAAGCGCCGATTTTACATTTCTCAACGTTCTGGCTGATGTGTGCACAATAGCGCACACAAACAGAATGATTTTGACTTTCTGACGAGCTTGTGAGTATGCAATAGATCCACTACAAATTGGGAGTGTTGGTAAATTAAGTAGATACGACGGACCGTTTCAAGCATGCCCTCTTCAAGAGAAGCCCGTTAGCCGGGACGAATATATACGTTATATGTAACTGGCCACTGAATTTTTCTCGGGCCCTATTGAAAAAAGTCATCAGTGGAGAGAGGGTTTGAAGATAAGCATTGTGTTTGATAGCGTAAGACAGTTGCCCAAGCCTCTTTGAAACGCTAAATGTTGTTACTGGCTCCGATTATGCTCGGAAATTTATCTCAACTCTAGGAAGGCTTCACAACAGGAGTGTGCGCATAACACTTTCCGACCTAGTGGGGTTGGCAAAGTAGAGTGCTCATTTCTCAAACCATATGAAAAGGTCATGCTTTAAGTGAACGGCATAGCTGTGATGTTGGCGTCCGAATGTAAGTTTGCACACAAGTGTAAGGTTCAACCTAAATCTTCACAGGCGGAGTGGATGAGCACAAAGATTTGGCAGCATTCTCTGTAGGTGAATAGGGATGAATAGTCTAGTGAGTATTTGGAAATTGTTCGTTGGAGATTTTCTAATGCAGGCCTATCGGACTTGCGTAGATACTAGTAAATAAGTGCCTAATACTCAAGTTGAGATCAAGCACACATGTTTCTGAACCGTCAGCCTTGCAGCCGTACACTGTACTTCTTTCTGATACACCCTATTGTCCCTTTAGATTTTCTGCTTGAGGATATCTGCTTTTGGGGACTTGAAGGGGGTTGATTGTCGTATTCCTAGATCTCTGACCGGAGTGGTAATATCAATAATACAACATGCTTGTGAGACAGAACCATTGGGTGAATGACAACCACAAGTGATGACTTCCGATTTATCCGCTGAGAACATCATCAACCGTGTTTTGCACAGCAACTGCAGCGGCGCTAGATCCTGTGGCATATTTTGTAGACGAAAATTTATTTTGGTGGACGGATGGATGTATATCGACATATCAGCGGCCTGACGACACCGCAAAGTGCTAACAGCGACTAGAGGTTGTTATGAATTTAGCCTGAGCCATAGCCGCAATACTGCACTCCTAACGCACATTCATGCGCTGTTATTCTCGTTTAAACTGGAACTGGCAAAACCGCTAGCAAACTTACATCACCCCAGTGTCGATCGCTGTGTACGTGTTATTTAGATTTCTGGAAGGTGTGCATGCACCCATATTTCTAACGAGCTAAACTCACGTGCACTAGGATCTCTGAAAATATCTGACGTCGCAAACATAGCAGCACATATAGGCATCAGAAGCATTGAAGTCTAAAGATTTATGATCTTTGTCGAACTGGACAAGGGTTTCAGAGTGGATGTTTCGAACCGTGCGGAGTACACAGACACTATGTCCTCATTGCTCAGTGATCAAGGCTAGATTCGACTTGAGCAAATGCGCAAAATACCATCGATATAATGATGCAGGTAATAAAAGAAGTACAGGCAATTCTCGAGGGCTGATGTATCAATGGAGTTATATTTCGGTCCATAAAATGCATACAAAGTTCACTGCCTCTGTTAATCCCGGACGACCACTGGTTGTTTTAACAACGCTTGGTCTCCTCGCAACGTATATGGATATGCTATATCCCCAATAGTCGCGCCTGTAAGTGACGAGCGACTATCGTGGATCTAGCATATCGATAGACGTTACTAGAAGACTAAGCGGTGTTCGCACAACCACTGGTCGTTCGGCCTAACAGCCTCAGCGTTATAGTCTTCCAAAGACTTACGATAAAACGATTCTATGGAATCTGTCAGGATTCACGGCTATAAACAATCTATCAGGCCAGTTGTGAACCTCTCGACTTGGGGCAAAACGAGACAGAATATTAAACGTTCACTCGGACACAACCGGTTCTGTACATAAAAGAGCAACGACCAGCAAAGTGTATGACTTACAGCCAAGTGAACTCTGAGCACGGAATCTAACCGCCGGCACATATCAGCCGATAATGCGGAAACGTGAACAGTCCAATGACATGATACGAAATAACCAAGGGATAGTTCAGGTGAGAGTTCGTGGTGCCGGGGCGGAATGTGTCACGTGCATTAATGTAAGATATGTTCTGCCAGTATTTGGTGTAATCCATACATTGAGAATATTTATATGGACCAGTAGGTTTTATGTGTGGAGCAGCTGAGATTGGAGTTGTACACCTTGTAGGCTGTTGATGGGTGTCCAGGAGGTAGCGTTGATTCGTAGAGTGTGGAAGGTTGGTAGTTCGAGTCCCCGGGCAGACGCTCCCAATTTCACTTGTAGTGATCCGAATACAACTTTTGTTTGTTCTGGCCGAAATCAGCAGTTTCTCTTAGACTTATCTTATCGATGGCCAACTCATCGCAACAAGAACTCGTCAGCGGGTTGACATAGCTCTGAAACCATTCTTTACCCACTGGTGAAATGCGGCAAAAAGGAAACTGCTGACCTAGTCAACTTGCTGGACACCACAACATGAAACAAAATACCTCACATTCCTGAGTACCATACCTTTGTTCACAAACGTGAAACCATTCACTATCTTCTGGATTTCGTTGAAGAACGCGATATAGGTGACGATTTCTCCATTAGAGGACCAAACGCTTTTATACCTGCGCACATCGGACGGTAGCTTCCTGATTAAAAATGTCTACGGGCAAATAGACGACATAACTATGAGAATACCTCTAGGGTTAATTCCTATCGATATTTTCACATCGAGGCGTCGAAGTCAAGCATCCAGTTTTCTGGAGAAATTCCCGCACTGCAAAATGTACTTAGGCCATATACTCGCTATTGTGAACAAGCCAGCAGCGAGCACTTACGGTATTAGGTTTGATGAAAAATTTGAGAAACCATTTATCCAGAACTCTTCATAAAAATCGAGAAAGTTCGCTTCAACAACGGGTTTTGGACAGTAGCCGAGGCAGGTTGTTTGAGGGTTCAGATGGTGGTGGTGGCGATTGACGTATCATCTATTGGCTGTGTAACCTGACGTTCTACCCAACTCGGTACGTGATCATTAATTCTAGTCTGCAGCTGGCGCTCGGTTCTGCTGATGCACATGGCTCCTTGCCCAAAATGATACAGGCAGGTGACATGGGATAGGGCGGAAGGGGACACCGTGTTGGCATCCGGAAAATAACTTGAGAAATCTACTGCAAATATTTGAAATGGGACTTAAGATAATGAGTTTGTTACCGTGAACGCCACATCTTTACATGTTGTTCAAAAAGGGCGCAATTCGCTCCATCAAGAGATTTGGTGGAGTTCTGCGCAACACTATCAACCCCGAAAATGTAAGCAACTGCTTCCATCCAATAGTCAGTGAATAGCAGGCTTTGTGATTGATCGTGCCCTGTAAAATTCATACCACACGTTGGATATGTCCGCAATTCGTGCACGGCTGCTTCCCATACTTTCAAGAGGAAGGACGAATTCGTTCAACTATCTTAGAGACCGGGGTGATTTTCGCTGGTTGACAGTTATCGAGTTTTGTCATTCTGGCGCTAGGCTGACGGCACAGTAGGCCGGTGGGCTCGGCAGTCTGCCGAGGGCTTGAATTTAGCGTCATTTGAACCAGGAGAACAGCTTGTAGGGCTCCGTAGCCTACATAGAGCAGCGGAGTAAAAACTGCACAGAATGGTCGTGCCTGCGAATTTAATGATAGGAAGAACCTGGGAATAGGCCAGAATGTCAGCTAAAGTGCTGCTATGAAATTCTGCCACAGTATTCTCCGATTCACCGAGAGTGGCCGTGGATCTTTTCGCATTTTGGAGCGTGTACAAACCTCTTCAGATATTCCCAATGTCGGTACAAACAAAATCTGATTATAAATCGGAAAATATGTTTGGTTAACCGCTTCAAATAATAAAATCGAATTTTTTATACAACGGCTGGCACTGTTTCAGGAAGAAGACTACTGACACTTGATCGCAGCGTGCACATTCAGAAAGACCTACTAGCTTACACATTTCAGACAAACTCAAGACTTGAGTTTCGCCTCCATTGAAGTTCACCTATGGTGCATATCCTCCTCCGGATTGGAATTTGCACTCCGACCCTCATACATATGAGAAAAGCGTGTTACCCACAACGCCAGAAACTTCACAATAGGTATCACCAAGTGATCATACCCAACGACTCGACCACAACCTTGTGCAGTTTGTCCTTTGCTTGCCCAATCACTTTAAAAAGATAATAAGCAGAATCCTTCTGTTTAATCCCGTCGATAACGCCCTGTTCAGGATATCTTAGTTTGTCTGAAGTTAGCATTTTCAACGAACCAACTGAGCGTGGTTTGCTTGTCTAATTGAAGTACGGGATTTCAATCATTCAAGACTGAAGACTACCAAAACTTGATTACAGCTCACTGGAGTTCCGCTCTCAGTAGGGCACTTTCGTTAAATGAAACTTCGGTATGGTGCTTCCTTTCAAACCGGAAAGGCCCAAATCTTGTTTGAATGCAAAAGCCGTGGTCAAAATTGGAGGTTTTCCATTTGAAACAATTTTACTTCCTAACGTCTCTCAAATAAATGAGATATCCAATACGAACGAGTGCATGATAGTTTTGGTCTCCCATCGTTCCAGACGAGCAACAGGTGCTAGATGCGCGTCGTTTCTTCAGGTGTAAATTGAGATAGTATTCATTTCATCACTTTCCACTAACGGGTGCTTCCAAAACAACTCGACGAAGTAACATCCAGTCTGCTCCCCATTATGAAAACACGTGCGACAAGGGAACCTGAAGTTTAACTGGCCGACAGCATGTATGGCTATAAACCCTGGGGATTGGGGTGAGTTGTGTTTTATTTCAGTGGCAAAACTAACAAGTTAACAGAGTGACCAAGACAAAAGTGTATTGGACAGTTAAGAATTACCGAAAAGTCTAGGAAAACATTCACAACAGAATGAGTGAATACAAAAGTCAGGCTACTGATTTTGAGCAATTCGCGATAATCAGAGAGTTGGACTGGCAGAGGTTCTTCACAGGTGGTTGAAAGACTAGCAGGAGTTTTGGGGACTTATCTTGGTGGCTGCAGCTCAGCAAAGCATTGACGATATTCGTAGAACGAAAGAGCTGAAACATAATCAAGCGACTTGGCAAACAGTATAGTGGCCCAATAAACTGAATTGTAACAATGACCAAAGTACGGTGACATCGAAAAAAGCTGTTACGGTAACGAGCGTGTACAGACGGTGCACGTATAAGTAAGAGGAAGACGTTTCAAAAAACTGGGAATGACTCACTGACAGGTAAAAATCCGTGGAATTGGATAGTCCACTGGCCGAGAGAAAGGCAAGGCCACAGGATAGGTTCGGACGAAGAGCGATAGATAATTCCCCACACAACGCGGGATGACGAAGGTTTGGCAGCAATAGATCTAAAAGTACGCGGAGCTAAAATATTTCACCGTGCGATTAACTCACTAGCTCAAGCATCCACGCAAATAACGAAGACATATAGAGCGCTTGTTAACTCCTGTTTTATTTTTGACGACAGCCGAGTTCGAAAAATGATGATGCCCCCACACAAGCGTACAGACAAAGTCAACGAAGCGTTATGCACAAAATATATAGAGAATGAATCGCAAAATATAACTATGAGCTGTAGACACTACAAACCTGAGCAGAACAGACAAGAATATGCGGATTTTGGATCGTGATGAGAGGTCGTCTGAACCAATTTGGAGTACATGTTAGAAATGGTTCAAAGAGTTCGATGTGGAACAGTGAAGTGTCGTCAAACAAGAAAAAACGAAAACACTACAGTGTAACTTAAAAAAGCAAGATGATCTAAAAACCCGGTTGATTCGGCGATTACGGTGTTCCAAGAGGTCCGATGGTACAAGGTACAGGAAGAATATTGGAAAAGTGCGCTATGTTTCAGACAATAAATAACATTGCATTCAACTTGTTTTACTATGTCATCTATGACAACCAATAAAATCCCGCTATGCTTGAAGTTTTCGTCTTGTTCGGCTTGTCAGGTAACCCTTACGTGTGTGGTTTGGTATTCATTTCGTTTAGTCACAGAAGTGAACTGCAAGTATTGTTACGTTTGCAATTCATCTATCAATCATGACTGTTTGGATATAATCGATTTGACAACCACCTCAATTCGTCCGACGTTATGTAACGTAGCAGGGTCGAAATATTGCATAAAAACGACCGGTACTTACGGGGGTAAGTGAAAACTTGTGCTTTTGAGGTCACTAGCTGACATACATATGAAATGGCGTCAACCGTTTTTGAGGGCATTAATCTAATGTTAACACATTAGGGATTCAATAGGGTTGGATTACTGCATCTTCGGAACAAAATACGTTCAAAATTGGGTTGGTGTGAGATTCGAAAATGAATATTTCCACTCTTGGGATGAATTACGTCCGCGTGTTAACGTAAAAATGCAAACGTATTCCAAAAAGGCTAGCCATTTTGAATACGTGTGGGGTTAGCTATCCCCCAGAACTTCCAGAAACAACCCTAATTCGCCTATAACTTAATCTTTAATTGGTGCTAGTAGAGTACACTACTAGCCCTTATTTGTATGGAGACGGTTGAACGAGGCCGGCTCGAAGTAACTGGTGGATCAGGCGCCGCAGTAAGAGAGCTGGGACGGTGGGGGTGTGGGGATACTCAGGGAGGAAGCAACGGGACTGCGGACAATGGTGACTGGAACGCCTTGAATGGAAGGCGCGAGTGTGTGTAACTTCTGCTTTTCTGAAGAGCCACCTGCCTCTAAAACGAACGCCGGATACCGTGCTGTTGTGGCACCAGTAGCACTCACGAGCGAACAGCTGTCGGAGTCCTCGGATTATGACTGCGACAGAAGCTTTGTAAGACGCATGCTAATAACCAGTAGGATATAAAGGCAGGTCGGTATTACCTGGCCCTCTGACTCCGTTTTCCCATTCGCACGGTTACATCGGACGAATCCATATCGGATATGACCTCTGCCTTCTTGGCATAACGACGTGCTTGCAAATAGCTGTCTAAAAACACAAGACAATCGTGAAATCATTACCTGTTGTGCTGATTACTCTGATTGATATCTTTGCTGAGTCAGGCGAAGAAACTCAGTGGTCCCGCACAGCTGTAGTAAACTGAAGAGACTCCGTCACGGTGAGACTGGACCTTGACGTGGTGTGACGGCTTGCGCATCTCTATGACCTTTTGGGCTAAACTGGACAGAGTTACTCATACCAGGCGGGCCAACAGGTAGAGGTCTGACAAACAACAGTCTCCTGATCCTCCAGGTTTGGGTTTGGAAGATGGTTGGCATCTCTCCATGAAAAATGTACCATTTCTGGTACATCACCACCCACTCGCTGCCTTGCGGTACAGGCTATCGAGCCAAAGGCTTTGGTTGAGAACCCTAATCGTTCTCCTGTCTAGGTCTGGGCGTCCTGGCAGTATCTCAGCCCACACACAACCATGAATACTCACAACATAAACAATTCCATACTGCATTGGCCGTCTCGCAGTATAAACCGGGTCGCCCTATCTGCTGCATACAGCAGGGTGAATAGGCGAAAACATGCTACTGCTGGCCCCTTCCCCACTGCCCTGTCAAACTTAGCTCTCAGGCCCCTTCCGATTCCCAATTCTGATAACTCCTCTGCAGGTCCCACAGCAGATATAATTAATCATAGTAACACTGTGCCGATAAGTCCCAGCTCTCGCCACTCAGTTCCAGACTTCCCTCGTCATGTGCTTTGACCTGGAACACAAATTAATATAGGTGCCTTCAACGTTCGTACTCTGAAACAGATAGGTCAACAGGCTGCTCTCGCACGAACGTTGGACTCGCTACATAT
>QNGE01001895.1:0-11173 GCA_008508345.1 Paragonimus westermani
CTGTCCGTGGCAATTGAGGACCAACTTTGGGGCGATGCGTAGGCACCGGGTGGTGCCTTTCTTTCGAAGTGGGGGCTCCAAAAAGAAACCCGTAAAGGAGACAGTACGAACGTCCATGAGTCAAGAGCCCAGTAACACACGCAGACGACTCACACAAACATAGGTTAAAACGGTACAGACAACACAGTAGCACGCTCCTTTATGCAGTTCGGACTTGGCCCATGTGTGCTTGCTGGTTTTGACTGCGCGTTACAATACCACTTCCAGGTTCACGGAAAATTAGCTATCCCTCTGTCCACCACGAGGGCCCCATTCTGTCCGTAGACCGGAAGTATCTATGTAATCGTCGAGATAATCACGGTTTTCAAACCACCGGAGGTAATCTAATTTTATAGCGTGTTTTAGTTCGGAAAATTGTTGAATTCTGCTGACGGAAACGTTTTGTTATCATTATTCCAAAGGTTTAAGAAGGAAATGTTCGCAAGTTCAGTGGCATGATAATTCAACAAAATATGATGAAACTCAACGTCATACAGGTGGATGGATATCCTTTTCTAGAAACCTGGGGCTAATTAAACAGGAGAATTTGATTTTTTTCCGGCGGCATCACCGCTGTTGGATCCTGAGGACCGGGTCTTTTATCAGGCTGCATGTTTGAGGTACGGTGGTAGACAGTTTTCAGCGTAGCATTATGTGCCAAAACTAAGCTAACCAGGAGTAGTTTTAAGTTATATTTGACATCCATAACCACTTATTGCTGTCCTAGTCGTGAACTTCTCCATTTAAGCGTGACGTATGCTTCCAAACAGTGCTTTATGCTTAAATACTTGAAAATTTTCCACCAATTTTTTTCGCCTCACGAGTAAAGCTAAACAGTGTCCCATGCATCCATCTTCCTAGCTCACGAGTAAAGCTACATACTGCCTAATGTCAACAGCTGATGTTGTGTACTTGAACAGGCTCCTGCAATCGTTCACTTCACTGATGGTGGGTCTGCGATGTGTAGAGTGAAGCTCACACGCCAGACGACTAAGGTGGCGGTTTTGCTCTAACTCGGAAGGTCTCACAACTAAACAGGCATTTCTTCGGAAAGCATGAAATCGCGATTTGCAACGTGCGTCCCGGGAACGGATTTGTTGAAATAGACGAAAATTAGTCTACTAGAAACGTCGCACACCCATGCATATACACTTATGCCTTCGATACTTCATACACTGGTATTAAATCCAGATGGTTTGCAGAAATCTATGCCAACCTACCTCATGATTCTTCAGAACTGTTTTTGAATTACGGCTCGTCCAACAAGTGTAGGTAATGCCTAACTCCCCCATGTACCTCTGAAAGCACTTCTGAAGCTGTGAGAAAGTGTAAAATTCAGGACTCTCAAACATCACTTTGAAAGCTGCAATGAAGTCTATGTCCCAAAAATGAAAAGTGTCCACAGTTACTGATGGCACAAATACTGTGTGCATCATCGTGTATATATACATTATTTCGGCATCCATCTACCAACATACCACTACTGTAACACGCAAGCGGCCAAAACAACAGCAGCTACACCCTGACTGTCTAATATACTTAACCACGCTCGAGGCTACTGTTTGGCCTCAAGAAACGAAAAATAAGAACCACGCTTTCGGAAATGTTGAAAAGAACCCCATGAGCGAGAAAATTTATTGATGAAAAAACGCTCCCAATAGTCACAAAATAGTCCAAGGTGTTTGAACGGGCATCCTCGTATTAACGTCTTTTGTTTTGGACACTCACCTCGAAAGATAAAGATTCACTTCATCCCATAAATCCTGCAATAAAGCAAAATTTGACAGTGCATTAGAGACGGGGTACCTCGGTTAATATGTAAGATACACCAACTCCAAAAAGGGCTTACGGATGTTTCAGAAAATGAGGTGCATTCTTTGATGCATCTGGGATGTTGCGAACGTTTCGGTTGGACTCGTGCATATTCAAACTCCTGGTGATGCAGTTTACCACGAGAGAGCAAAACTAGTAAATAAAAGCAGTAAACGTTGTCCGCATGTTTGCGTGTGATATCATAGTCGTTATCAAGAAAATTTTACGTTCCAATCGTTCCGACTGCTTCAATTAACCAGAGATGTACGAAACCAAGATTTGCCTCCTTCTAACGCAGGGAGATGGCTCCACAGCTTGACCCCTCCACTTCGATCCTAAACCTCAAGTGTGTCGGCTGTGCGCAGATCAGGGTATGCAGACGCCCCGACAAAGAGGCGTGGGGACACTGTACACCTATTCTGCGACACTTAGTTGTGTGGATTGGCAATGGGCAAAAACATCGTTTGCCGTCTTTGAGAACCTCATATCGTCTCTCCAATTAAATGCTTTCAGATTACTAACATGACGGCAAATCACAATCGTCACCACATATTGAACACTGGTGTGGTTCAATCATTGCTTAGTGACGGTTGAAACACGAGGTGTTTGTCGAGACTCTTCACGGAAGCGCATGGCCGCGTCTCCGCCGATTCGACCCTGAAATGTTCGGGCGATGATTTGAACAAGCCGGTTGCTAGAACCTGAAGTTCAAACCTTTATGAGCTCGAGTAAGTCGTTGAAATAGGCTCCCAACCGATGTTTGTGATTGCACCAACCATTTCCGGCCACTTCTCTTGCATAGGATGGGGAAGTCCACCCACGATACGCAGGGGTTAGTTGGGCAATTCAACTCACACGGATGATTCACTTGGGACAGCATAAGCACGAAGTCTACAAAACACTGTGTTCTCCGCTGAGGCTGCCACTGTCCCCCGAGGCACCCCTAGGTATAATCCCCGCCTGTTTCTAGAGACCCCAACCATACCACAATCGTACGAAGCAGTAGGCGTTTCACCATTCGGAATAAAAAAGTACAAATAAAAAATGAACTGAGGCAGGAATAGTGAAAGCATTGAAGGATGTTCTGATATCATCACCAATGTGAGTCTCCCGGGGGTAAGCGGTGAACTGTTGGAGACGGGACTGTCTTCCGCAGAGATGGGCACAACAGGTGCGCTCAACGAAACGGTTTTCCCCAGGCAAGCTTCCGGTGATAGGTAACCGGGAGAGCGCATCTGTGCATCACGTGTGTTGAGGTCTACCCGTTCGGCCCTTGCAACTGTGGACGGACAGCCTTTCGCCAAGTGGCAGGCGGATTTGACTCCCACCAAAACGAATATATCGTGCACCGTTAACCCCGGTCACGCACAGCCTGCTCGCAACGTTTGTCAATAGGCTGGATCTAGAATAGTCGCGTCTGCAATGCAACGAGCGTCCATAAGTTCTGGGCCCACTAAGCAAACGACCTCGACCTGAGAGGGAATATGGTCGTATTGGCAAGTTTCCTGTTAATAGGGTGCCAAGGTACAGGGGGACTATTATAACATGAGGTGAAGAAGATGAGTAACCTCGGTACTGGATCCACCGAATATACAAGTCCAGGGGTTAACGGCTTATGTGAACAAATGCAGCAATCCCGTAATGGCGGAGCGGCCAAGCACAAAATGAAACCGAGTTACACATAAGTAAAGGCCCAACAGTGGGAAACAAAGAAGATAGAACTACCCGAGAACAAGGTTCCACAAGTACACGATGTCAAGACTCGGTAATACCTAAAGTTGAACGTTCGTGGGAAAGATGATTTGTCGTGCGCGTAGTTTGAATGATTATGTCAGTTTTGCGAGAAAGGTTGACAACCTCTATTAAGAAGATTTCGGAGTTAAGAACGATCAACGAGAGGGAAATGAATTAAGGAAGGAAAAGGTCACAGATCTTTTGGTAGACACATAATCGTCAAAACTGGACTCGAACAGCCACCTTAATGGCTGCTTTTGACGTTTTCGTAACAGTTAACTCTTGTCCTCTTGCTCCACGCTGTGACGATGTTGAGAGTGTCTTGCAGTCCAGAGCAGAACCTGCAAAATCGCCACAATCCACGAGGGCGAAAGGGCGGATAGAAGTGTCTTGACATCAACTGCACTGAGTTGACATGGTTGCATAGAGTAAGGTAACTCAAAACACGAAACGGCATAAACTGGGCGCAGCGCCTGTTCTAGACTTTGAATCACGGTCGAGTCATTCTTACGATTAACTGACCCTTCGCACTCACCCACGATCCGCTTCTGAATGGTGGTGGGTTCCGGGTCAAATTTGGTCAGGCCTTCTGTAGATAAGATCAGAACGACGTGGTGACTGGAATTCGTTACTGAAGACGTCGAAAGTGGTCATCTGTGATTGACCCAGGCCATACGTAACCTTGGATGACAAAACCAGCACAAGTCACACAGTCGTCCACGCTTCGTTCTGCCGACGAAAGCATTAAAATCGTAGGGTGGACAAGGATGACAGATCCCTAAAGATCTCCGTCGATCTGGTAACAGTTTCCGCGGACCCAGGTGTAGTTGGTGCAGCGAACCTGTTCCGCTAAGTCCATTATCGAGCAGAATGAACGGAATTCCTTCTCTTGTCGGAGTTCTACCTCAACGGTAAACCTGTTTACGTAAGTCTTGTACCAGGTTTAAATGAAAATAGTAGCTTGGGGTTCATACAAGGTGCCCGGGATATTCTTATTTGCCTTGTCCGTTGATAACAGTCTGGAGGAAGTGGGTGGCTCAAGTGTAGCGGGCCGTGTACCCAGCACTTCCGTCCGTTGGATCTGCTCAAGGTCAAGGTCGGCGGACATGGCTGGGCGGGAGAACCGATGCGAAACAACCATCCAACATGTTTTGGCCCTCGTCACCAACGAAAGTTGTGAACCGATAGCACAAAAGTAAGCAGTGTACGAACTCCAAACACTCAACGTCAGAAACGGCGATATCCAAATCTCGGACGCAACCACAAGCCCTTGACTTACAACCGAGAATGCATTCATTCTCATGCTAACAGTAGCATAACACAAAAGTGCCTGTGAGCGCAAACTTCAATTGACCTTGAAGAATTACGTTCAAGTTGACACAATGGGAGTGGAATAGACCAGCCATAAGACAGAAAAGATAAATGTCTCAAAATGTGGTAAATACAAATTATGGTTCCAACATAAAATTTAAAATGACAAAATGCTCTGAATATATCTCGAATATAAACCAGTTCTAAGGAGGCTGACCTTCACTAACATGAACAAATCGGAGAGTACTTCTGTCAGTCGAAGCTGCCGAGTTGGCATGTATCGACCTATTGTGTTGCCCTCGACTTCCATTCCGAACAGCAGATGAAGCAAGTGTCAGGTTTACACACAAAAACGAGACTGGAAGTCGACAAGTACACAGTCATTGAACAAAAAAATGGAAAACTGAGATCGACTGGTTAGACGCAGTAAAATAGGGCATAAGAGTAGGCAGTCAGCATCACAACAGAAAATAGTTGATAATTATTATTGGCCCGCGCATTCGGAGGCAGAATGCTTTTTGGATGCCGAACCTAAAAAAGTGTGTCGGCCTGAGTGATAACCCGGAGCCTCTGGTTCGAAATAAAGTTAACCCTCAAGGCAGTGCGGTGAAGCGCGGAGTTCTTGGTCTGTTGGGTTTCGGTAGTCAGTGGTGGCTCGGCTGCTGTGTACTCCAGGTGAAGTCCACGCCTCCATGTTTCCGAGTGTATTTTGCCCGAGACCGCACCATGGTTCGAGTACTCACCAACGAATACGGTTGCAACAGATCGGCCCAGTGGTTCTTCGAACTAGGCTTGGTCTACAAGCAATTGCTGTCGGTAGGCTAGATATAGACTAGTCACTCATTTGGTGCAGCCAGCGTCTATAAATTCTGGGTTCGCCGAATAAGCGATTCCGATCCAAAAATACGGTGATGATGGGGATTTGCTTATCAAAACGGTGCCAAATTACACAAAACTGATAAAAATGGACGCCAGTGATAATAAACCTCGACAACCAACTCAACAAGTTCATAAGGTCTGGTTCTCGTGCACACGATCAAATGCACGGTGGCGTAACGACGGCACATAAAGAAGATTCAGGTTCACACAAACTCACCGACATGAAATAAACACAAGCACATTGTGCAGCGGAAAAGACAAGTGAACGATATCAACGTTCAGAAATATAGCAAAATCATAGTTCACTGGAATGAAAGCCTGTAGTGGTCAACAAGTGTCTCTGACTACCCCAAGTGAATGCAAGCATATTTCACTGAGTTCAGTAACAAGAAATGAACGAATGCAACAGGACAGTTACGGAAGTTTTAGAAAGTTGTAGTAATAAAGAGCTCGACTCACAGAAAGGGTATTAGAGGACCACCACAATATTCCAAATTACCATTATCCGGGAAGTGAGGGTATTCCGAGATTACCCTGGGTGGCTGAAACGCGGTCGGTGCTGCGACGGTGTTTGGAGTACAACGGAGCTGAAAATAGATGAGATCCGTGTAGTATCGTCCAGCTACTATGCCACAGGTAGGGGAGCGGAAAGAGGTGCGTGTTTGGTGCGTACGTGCACTAAATTAACGCTCCCCCTTGTGTACGCAGAAATACCAGACGCGAAATGAAAATACAATAATTGCAAGACCGATAATATGTTATGCAATAATTACAAATGGTCTCGATCAGCACTAGACGACACCGATACGCGAAACAGCTAGGGAGGATAAGGATCCCACAGCCGAGCGCGCGAGCAAACCGGAAAAGGTGTGTGCGGTGCGCTTACGCCGACAAGCATGCAAACGAACAAACGCGATCTCATGCATCAGGCAGACGGCAGGCAAAGATCCTTAAGGTCATATGTACAATGTGAGCTAAGATTTTAGGTGGGATTTTACACATCGTACAGCGGGCCGACCAGGAGTACCTCCAGGTCACTACATGTGGAAAAAACATTATTGTTATTGCAAAATCATTTTTAACCAATTCGAACAACATACAGAGATGACGTTGTAGTGCTAGATCCTGAATTCGTACGCTCAGAGTTTCCCCAACCTTATGCTACCGTGAATCGGAAGTCGCAGGGAGAACACGATGAATCTGCAAACAAACTTTATTTATTGATTTACTCACCGTTCACAGCAGACTTCAACGTACCAATTAAGGGGTGTTAGGGAGCTGGACGTGAGAGCACCTTGAGCACAACCGCACAGCAGCCGCCAGAGTGGAAGAGTGCGTCGACGGGAAATTTCAGTCGACCTTCAGAATTCAAACAAGCGTTAGGCTGGTTAAGCGGCGTTCCTAACGGTAATAGCTTAGCATTGTTATCCTAGTGAATGTAACCTACAGGAGTAGAGATAGTGCGAATTCATTACACAGCTGAGAGCATAACTGCGATAGTTATGCCGGCCCACTAACTTTGATGCTAGTGGTTTGTAGTAAGTTTACATATACAAGACAATGTGAACAGGCGCGGTGGTACTGGCAAGGCAAATCTCATGTCGCGGGGAGTTTAGAATTTTGGGGACGTCGAAGGTGATCTCATTACATCGGCCCCCCGTATAAGGGTGACTAATATAGGAGGCCTTCTACCTGTGAATTTTATTCCTGGGTAACAGCTGCTGTCTTGCTGGCCAGCCGTGCGCGAGCCACCCAACCTGAAAACGCCTCCTGAGGACGTGACAGAGGGTGTGATTTCATCACTGCGCAGGCACAAAGTGCTACGGCGTCCAAGGTTTTCTCCTTGGGCCCAGCAACTGTTGCTATGCCTCTGGTCAGACCTAGGAATAAGGAAAGGTGAAGTACCTTAAGGTTAGATATAAAGGCTGATACCCACCGTAACGCGTGTCCTGCAGCTCCTGAGGATGTTTACAATTATGTGCAGATATCTTCCGTGTGAAGCGAGTCGGGAAATTGTACCTAAGAAAAACCGTCAGTTGCTGGTCGACAGGAGCATGGAATACACATAATGAATTATCAGGTGTACAATAAATGCTAAATAAGAAAAAGTGATATACTTCAGAAAGCGCGCGGGAAAATGGACTCGCCTCCCTGAACGAGTTGTAAGTTGAGGAGAGAGTTCGTCAGCAATAGATGCACAACGCAACGCTGGGGCTAAATCAGAGGTTGAAGTAGATAGAGATGGCTCAGGTGATTTTTGTGTTGTCGAACCGGGGGGTAAGTCGGTGAAAGCAGGTTTAAGGCGGTCAACAGAGACGGTGAGGTGCTGACCGAAACTGTCAATCACTTAGGTTTCCGCGGACCGTTTAATGACACGAAAAGGTCCTTTATACGGTTGTTGCAACGGTTTCTTAACACAAAGTGTTCGCAGAAACACGAACTCACAATTGCTGAGTCCTTTGGGAACGTGAGAAGAAAATTTTTGAATACGTGTAGCACCCGGTTGTAGTGATCACATGTATTTGACTAGTCGGTTGGCGTAGTCGTGAGTGCCGACAACAGTTTCGCTTGACGATTGAAAGAAATCAGCTGGAGGGCTTAAGGAAAGACCATAGACGAGTGACGCTGGGGTCGTACTGTCATCCTTGACACAATTGCGAATACAGGGTAGAACAAGAGGTAAAGTTTCTGTCCAGTCCAACCAAGAATAAACTCTACAAGCCTGGCACGCACGTAACTCGAAAGGAGTCGACAATTTTTGCAATGAAGGCTCGAACCAAGAACGCTAACTACGACACCACTCACTGAGAGATCATTCTTGCGCGAGATCAGATATCTCAACACTCATTCATTGATTTCTGGCGTGAAGTGTTTATTGGGCGTATCAACGTGTTCTTACTGTTACTTCCGCCACAACACTTAGATCAAACCCAGAGTGTAGCGACTATATTAAGCAATATCTTGATAATCGCATTCATCTATATCTTTTCGATGATTTCGGTTTTTAACCTACTTTTGTTTAAGTCAAGCTATCCATTTTGTAACAACCACCACGGGGCTAAGAACGCAACTCGCGCCGTGCGTCGCTAGCTCGACGTGTTTCCCTGTAAACTTTATTTTACAACGTTGATACTAATATACGGGGGTCAACGCACTGATTCTTTGTTTTTCATTGTCAATCGGTTATCGATAGTGAAAACTGACTGGGTATTATTTTGTTGGACCAGTTCCAACAAGAGGCACCCTCTCTCAGTCATCCATACGAGTACACTTCTGCTGCGACACATCTCAGCCGGCATCGAACCCCTTGACGTCGTAAGCACTACCTAACGCTGGTAACGCAAGAGACACTACTGGTGTCAATGTCTCCTCTGCGAGGTCATCTCCGTTTTGTCACTGGCGCGCAGTCAACTTTGACCTCCTTCATTCGCAGCACCGCTTTAGAAATTTTGCTAGACCGTATGAGGTTTTCTGCGTATGTTTACAAAAAATCATCCACCTTGTTTGTGCGAATCACGGATATCACTAGGTCAATAACATTTCGCACAAAACGAATGTGTGTGCGGGTAACACTAACGGCACCAAACCTGCGCTACCGGCTTCATTTCAGTCCGTCTGGCGTACAGACGCATTACCTGTCTGAGGATATTTGTCACTTTAGACATCGCATACTGTTCCTCAGTGTAGTTATCAATTCATCTGCCGATTGCTAATCCATGCGCGTTCATCGCATAGGGCTATTTGTACTAGCCATCCCTTAGACATTTATGTCGAGTTTCAACACTTTTACTGAATATCCACTGGGACCTGACTTACGTCACTATGGTTTAAAAGTTTTCCTTTTGAAAGCGTACCAAAAAAGTTTTGAAACCCCTCAAAAGCCAATAAACTGTTCAAAATATTGCACGCACTCAACTTCTATCCCCAGTGAGCTTCTCATTTCTTTCAAGCAACCCGCTCCCCGAATGCTCACCCTCGATTCCAGGCATTTTGGAACACTTGAGCCTGTTTGCTGAAATCCCGGAGAACTCTTCGGAAAACCATGCAACGGAAGTCTCCCCAAGCTGTAGCCTTCTAGACCGTGTTTGACGTTTTACCCTGACTGCATTTGTACACCTTGCACTTTGTATCTTTCAGGTTTTTCGCTCTGTAGAAGCCCAGCGTCTTAAAAGGAAATACAATGATGCTACCTTTATCGAGTCTCTGCAACCGACTGACATACTTTGAATGCAACATTGTGGAGTAAACCAAATAGCAAATTGGCCCCGGAAAATTCAATCCACCCACCACTCTACATTCCACATGGACGCGTTCATTAGGCCCCTGAACGCATCATCACCGGTGTGGCTCGCGATTGTCTTCTTCTCATGTGAGGCTCGCCACACCACGGTCATTGTTCATGTAAAAGTAGGTCATCGTCGACGGTTTCACATGCAGTGACTCGACGACCTCAAAAGTACACAGCTTCCTCAGTCACACTGCCACATTCACCAGTCTGTGTACTGAGCTTGACAGTTCACACTATTTACACATTAAGTTAGCTTCAGCCTAGACTGGCACAACAGCCTAAGGAGGGGAGCTTACTGGTCTTAGGTCTTTGGCGTATGTACTCATGACACTGGGAGTGCTATGAAGAAATCCAAAATGGGGTGACCACACGTCGATACCTCCGGTTACATGATCAAAGGTTGTCTACCGCTACCCTTCTGGGGGGAAGCTTGTGTATTGACCAGCGATCGTGTGGCTTCTCTGGGGATCACGGCTGCAGTCATGTTTATTTGCTTGTCCATCCTGTACGCATGATTCCGTGTACGTCTGCTATAGTAGGCCTGATATGAACTCAGTACCACTTTCTTCCGTCTTCCAACCAAATACACGCAGGGAATGGTTGCTGTTTTGTTGACGACTCTTCTGTTATTCCATGCTTCAGGGTGGTTTAACCCGGACGATTGTGTGCGTTGCTTAGCGCACTCGAAGTTTCTAGGCACTATTCACCTGACGCGCTTTTGGTAACGCAGACTCTCAGTCTCCTCCTTTGGCTGATAAACATTCTTTAACCGTTCGGTTGTTACGTTCAGTTAGGCCATTCGTTTGTAGGTGATATGGCGTCGTTCGGATGCGCTTGATTCCCAGTTGTTGTATGCGTGTTCAAAACTCCTCGCTTTCAGAGCATGGTCCCTGATCCGTCAAGATCGCCTTTCGTACACCGTGGTTTGCTACAATGTGCTTCATCACCATGTCTCCCACCGTAGATGCTTTCTGATCCGGAACGCCAGTCGCTTCGATCCAACGGGTAAAGTGTTCCGTCATGACCAGAACGTACTGGTTACCGCGGGCGCTCAGTGGAAATGGGCCCATAAGATCCATAGACCAGAGTTCACCGATTTCGGAGACTGGT